>OU343221.1:5702178-5797606 GCA_910596185.1 Chrysanthemum makinoi | reverse complement strand
CAAGATAATTTTTATTTTACTATAAATTAAGAGGTTGCCCACTAACATGTATAGCACAGAAAAATAAGAGAATTAATCAAGAAGATTAATAAGAGAAAATTGAAAGAAGGAAAAAAATTGATACTAACTTGATGGGTATGAGCAAGACAAAAGCGTCGCGTGAAGTATTATTATTTGAAGCGACCCTTATATGTGGGATACCATCAAATTTTTTCTTTTCATTTTTCGTTCTTAATAATCTTCTTGATTACTTCTAAAATTATTAGCAAAATGGGTTTTTAATATCAAGCTCGATTAAGCTCGAGAACACAGACGAATATCATATTGGTGAATAGAAAAATAAGTTATGTTATAACTTTCGAGATAAATAAGCAATTTAATTTAAACGTTAATACATATCTTGCCTAAGTTATATGGAATTCTTGAATATTACACTGTTGTTTGTAATCGTGTATCATACCAATTAGAAAACACTCAGATGCTGTATTAAGCTAGAACAATATGCAAAAGATATGACAATGAAAGTACTTTGACCTGAGACTCTGAGAGACATGCTAATTTAGAGTACAGATTTTATTGTAATTGTTAATGTAAATTACTGTATTATTGACAATCTTTATAAAACAAATTTAAAGCTTGGTCTCCATGTAACGAAAACTTAAGAAGTCATATAATATTTCCAAACTCAAATAATACTCCTAATAAATTTGAAAGACTTTTATTCAAGCTTGAAAGCATAGTATTTAACTTAAGAGTTAAGACATAAAATGCATATGGACTATGGTAAATAAGCTTAGAAGATTTTTTCTTGTTTATCTGTGTGGGATAAAAGTTTCAAATGGTTTCATTACTAATTCAAGAAATAGTAAGTATTTATGTCACTAATCAAATAAGCTAATAGTCCTATACAACTAAACTTCCTATCGAACATTAACATTAAGTAACTAGTCCAACTTTATTCTAGATAAAAATTTGGTTGATAAAGGTTATAGGGCTATGCTAACACATATCAGGTAGTCCAACTTTATTCCTATCACCTATTGACTTTTAAATTACTATGAATACAATGCAAATATTTTCAAAACTAGTCTATTGTGATGTACGGAAAAAGTTGTTACTAATGAGGGTTATACTGTATAGAAATGCATTGCTATAGTTTTAAAATTTGTTAAGGCTAAGATGCTAAGTTATAGCGAACTTAAAAAGAGACAGAGATTTTGAAGTTAAAGTGGCTTAGAACGATAAGTACTATTCACCTTTTTAATACCATTAACGGCAGATGCCTCACTTGTCTTATTTATAGCTGCACTAATGTTTGGCCACTCACCTACGTGGGACAAAACCAAAACACATTTCCATCTTTTAAGTTTTTTGTTGCAAATGCTTCAATTCTCATTCATATTTGCTTCAAGTTGAACATATATTAGCCCGTTAAAAGTTAAACTTTGAAGTAATAAACGGATGTGAAGTATCTTATCCAACACATTTTGTTCATGATTATAATCGAATTGTCTTTAAGCGGCTTCTTTGTTGACGTTCCTCTCATCCATTAACTTACCAACTTTTGATATTCTTGCCAATTACAAGATGTTGCGTATACACTTGATAGCAATGCATAACCAGCTTCATCTTGTGGCTTTAGTGGCATAAGTTTGCCATATGAAATGTTCGTATTTCTATATTTTATGAACATGACAAGCAACCTGTTCAAATAAGCAGAATTAATGGTTTTAATCTGTTTCTAAACATGTCTAGCTTATCTTCTGCTTATTGCTTGTCTAGTATTTACTTATTTTGAAGGAATATAACTGGAATAAGGTAGAGGAACCAAATATCCAGGGTTTGATAACACCTTATATTATCTCTCAAAACTCTCTCTCAACTCACAAACCTGTAATCGATGAGTTTGATCATCTTGATCTGTGTTCTCTTCTGGTAATCATTCTATTATTATCTCATTGATAATAGTCCGATCTTGTAATCATTGTGTATTAATTAGTTGGTAATCTGTGCCGACTAATTTGGTTTATATTGGATTTAGTTCTTGATTGAGGGTTTGTTGTTGTTTTGATACCAGTATTAGGAAATGACATGTTATTTGGTATAACCAAAGCTTTTTTCACTAACCCCACTCGACTATACAAATCAACCCGACATGAGTAAATACTCAACTTGTGAGTGAGGATGCTAGTTTCTATAGTTTTTGTCATCATGGATTATTCTTCTAAAATATAAGTAAAGGTTGATAAAGAAAAGTAAAGTTTGAAGTCTTTGTTACAAAACTTTGAAGCTCATATAATTTTCTCAAATTCGAATACAACTCCCAACAAATTTAAGGGGCTGTCGGAAATTTTGAAAGCATAGAATTCCACAAAAAGGTGTAGATTGGCGGGAACACCCTTACCCCGCAAAAAATTTATATGCAACGTGGTATATAAGCATAAAAGATTTTCTCTCATTTACTAATATGGGACAAAATCAAAGCTCATTTCCATCTTTTAAGTTTTCGTTTCATGTCAAACAAAGGTTTAATTTTTAAGTTAGTGTATCCCTTGCAACATTTTCTCGTTAATGGTTTAATAAGGGGAAGGATCATGAGAAGGAACAGCTCAAGAAACGACGAAGACGTTAGTTCCCCTCAATGGTGACCCTGGTTAGTCTCTTGTAACGTTCTTGATACACAAACTTTACCTACCTCAATTATTGTATAAATATCAAAGTTAAAAAGTTAAAATCAACTTCATCAGATGGTAAAAAAGCAACTAAAAGACTACATATCAAAGTTAATATGTAGATAAACTTGGTTTGATATCATAAATATTTTAATAATCGGGACAACATCATCGCTCCTTGCATTTTTGTACTAGAGCGGCAAATTACACTTAAACTCGATCAACGCTTGTACGTACCCTGAAAGTATTTGACAATGATTCATCACTAGTGTTCATTTTTATAAGTTTTTCTCGTACATATTTTCCTGTTGAGTAACTCGTTTTGCATTTCTGGCAACATGCATGTTAAACATATGGTGAACAAGTTGCATAACTTATACTACCTCTGTCCCTAAATAAGTGTCTAGTTTGACTTTTCAGAGTCAAACTGGATCAACTTTGACCTTATTTATTTTTGCGAGTTTTATATAATACTTGATGTAAAATATATGAATTGATTGGGTTTTAAGTGTACTTTTCATTGGTATAGTTTTTCATCAAGTATTATATAACACAAAAAAAATATTTACGGTCAAGTTGAACCAGTTAACTCTGAAAAGTCAAACTGGACTTAAAGAACGGAGGGAAATAATTAAATCATGTAAACATGTAAGTCGAGTAAACTACAAATTTTGTTGGGGTAATACAATTAAAAAGCATCATACTTGTTCAAAAATACTTTTTTAAGTAGCGAACTTAAAAAAATGCTCTTGTGATTACTAATGTTGACATTTTTGTCCTTAAGTAGCATTAAAAACTGTTATGACCATTTTACCCTCCGTCTTTTGAAAATTACATCCATACGCCAAGTGTATATTACATAAATGGTCCCTGTCATTTGGATAAAGTTGTATCAACCGTCCTTATTTTTTCCAAAATTTGTTTTTGGATTTTTTTGCAATTTATTTTTTCTGAATTTTTTTGTAGGAAAACTTTTTTCGTCCTATTTTATATGTTTTCGTCCATTTTTATTTTAAAAAATCTTTTTTTCTAATTTTTTTTGAATTTTTTTGGCGCATTTGAATTTTTTTTATACATGTGAAAAAAATTTCGATTTTTTTTTGTCACAAGTGAAGTTTTTATCGGAGAACCTTGTTTTTTTTTGTCACGAAAAAAATTTCTAAAGAAATATTTCGGAAAAACGTTTTCGACAAAAAAATTCCAGAAAAAATATTGAAATAGAATTTCAAAAAAATTTGGAAAAATTTTCGGTAAAAACAAACGAAATAAACATTTTGGAAAAAATCAAAAAAGTTAGGGGCGGTGGATGCAATTTTCTTCAAACGCCAGGGACCATTTATGTATTTTAGGGAGTTGGATGCAATTTCGCAAACCACAGGGTCATTTATGTAATTTGTATGGTTATTTGGTGGACGAACCGACCACATTGGTCTCGGTCTCGATCCCGGTTTTTACCTTAATTCGGTCTTCGGTTTTGTCGGTCCGGTCCGGTCCTGGACCGATGCTCACCCTTACGCTCTGTTCTCAAAAAAAAATTTTGTGTGAATAGAAATGATAGGTAAAGAAGAGTAAAGAAAAGAAGTTGAGAGAAAAGAAAGTTGCATTTATATTTCATGTTCTCAAATTGAAAGAAATTGAACGGAAATGGAAGGAAAATAAACAAAGTCGTGTTCTCGAGTTGGGAGGAAAAAGATAGAAAAAGAAAAATTATAGTTAGGCATTTTTAAACATAGAAATATATCTATAACAAAAGATATATAAAATTATGAAGGTTATACAACTTAGTTAATAACAAATAGTTTAGGTGTAAATTTATTTCCTTCCAAATCCGCTCATATTTGAGCGGAAAATTTTGGAGGAAAAAACCTCTTAATTTTCCTATCAAATCCATCCTATTTCTTTTCTTTTTTGTTTCATAAAAACTCGAGAACACAACAGTTTTTTTATTTCCTTTCATTTTCTTTCTTTTCTTTCCAAAAACAAACTCGAGAACGCAACGTTACTTTTTAGTGGTGTTACCCCAATTTTGTTGTAGGCTAGACATATTTAGATGCAATCTCTTATACTTTTCAGAGCTTTAAGTCTCTTTTACAAAAACTTTAAAGGTCATATATTTTTCCAAGCTCATACCCAATACCCCCATTTGTTATTTTAACCTTGAAAGCATAGTATTAACTTCAAGACATACAATCCATATTTACTATGGTATATATGGTTAGAAGTAATTCTCTATTCTTCTAGGCGGGACAAAGGATTCAAATGGTTTCGTGGAAAAAAAATAGTAAGTATCTATTTCACTAATCTAATAAGATTATACTCGTATCATTTAAAGTGTTTTGATGAAGTGAGTAAAGAAGAGGGAAGATGATTATGATAGAGAACAACCCGAAAGTTATTGGTTCTCCTTCCATGGTTGATGACCTTTTGGTTGTCCCTGATAACGATAACTTAATTTTAGTGACGCTGAAGACTTTAAGATGACTTGATGTAAGAGATTTTGCAAGGGTGTTTAGCGTACAGACGGTCGCCGAGTGAGTTGTTATTATGTATCTCTATACCACAATTTCTATATTCTTCAATGTAATGTAAACTGGTCTAAGACTTTGCAAGAGAAAGTGTTATCTTTGGTTATTAGAAGATTAAATGAAATGGGAGTCTTTTCGACATAAACTCACTTTCATTACTACAAAATCGAGAGTTGATTGTGACTTTGGTATTTTGTACACACAAAGTTGCCACTCAATTATGGGGTTATGCGAAAATTCATATCTGATTTTCTAGATTTAGTGGGAGGTGGCAACCCGATAGAATTGATTTGGGTGGTCGAAAGATGATAATCATTGATTTGAGAAATACATGAATAATAAAACAAACTTTATCTACTTCAATTATTAACAAATATTAATGGTCAAGTTAATATCAACTTCATTATGTATAGTAAGAAAAGTAACTAAAAAACTACACTTGACTCCTATTTGTAACATGTCAATCACTATAGAAACGTACCTTAATTACCATAGACTGTTAAAAAGAAAAAGGTTAAAAACAAAGCATAAAAGTCCAGCAGACAAAATGGCCCACAGCTAATAACACATGCTAGGCCACTTAGATCGACCATATTGGACCATTAACCCTCTTGATTATTCAGTGACCCGGTCCGGGTAAATACCTTTAGTTATATTTAGTTAGGGGTGTAAACGAGCTGAACTGCTCATGAGCTACTTAAGATCAGCTTGATAAAAACTCAAAACGAGTGAGCCTTTTTAAGAATGGCAGCCAGTCGAGCCTTGATGACATTAAGCTCGTTAAACAATCAAGCTCGAGCACGAGCCTCTAATATCAAGCTTGATTAGGCTCATGAGCCTAAATCAGCTTTACATATATAATAAATATGTGAGGGCCGAATTCGAATTCAAAAACATAGCACTAACTTTTATGACAAAAACCTTTTGTACAAAAACTACGAGCTTATATAATATTTTTCACCCTCGCATACACCCCAACAATTTTGCCATTGTAAGAGCCGAAACAAGGGTAAAACATAGTATTTAATTTTAGACATAAGGTCAATATGCACTCTGCTATATAAGCTTAGAAGAATTTCTGTCATTCACCTATGTGGGACAAAACCAAAACTCGTTTCCATATTTAAGTTGTTGTTTCAAATGCTTTAGTTCGCATTCACATCAGCTTCATGTTAAACATATATTAGCACATTAACGGTTAAATTTTGAAGTTAGTAAAGGATGTGACTTGTGAGGTATCCCCTGCACTGTTCTTGATTTTGCTCCAACTGTAACCGACTTCTTTCTTAACATTCCTCTCATCGATTAATTTCTTAACTTTTTTATCTTTGTTGCCAATTACCAAATGATGCGTAAACATTCGATAACAATATGTAAGCAACTAAAGTTTATCCTCATATTGAGATAAATTCAGCTATATCATAGATACATTAGCATGCGGCAATCTGTTAAATTTGCAACCTTATCATCGATTCCTGTTTTTGCATATCACCATCGAATTATGTGGTTATGCTGTTAATTCTTTGCATATATCATCTCAATCATCCAAATTTATTGTTTAGGTCAAATTAGTACAAGTTATGCAGAACTCAAAAGATATGTAGCGCGATGACCATTTTGAGTATCTAATCAGATTTGACTTAACTCTCACCACATATATGTTGGAATATATGTAATCACTAATCATATTAGACACATACAATAATCATAAGTTGCGCAGCGGAAAATAAGGATCACATATAGCGGAAATCTGATATATAAGCTTATAAAGTTTTCACTCAGTTACTTATTTGGGACAAAAAGTCCAAATGATTTTACCAAAAAATAATAAGTATCTGTTTCACTAATCTAATAGGATTATACAATTTATACTCTTTTCGTCAACAACAAAACATCATTTCTAACATTAAGTAACTAGTCCAACTTTACACCGGATAACAAATTGGTTGAAAAAGATTATCGGGCTATACAAACACGTATTTTGATGAACATGGTCTTGATAAGGAACACACTGAAAGCCGCTAGTTCCCCTTCCATGGTTGACGACCTTTGGTCAGTCCCTGATAACGATAACCGAATTTTAATGTCACTAAGGACTTTTGGATGACTCGATGTAGGAGAGTTTGTAAGGGTGATTAGTGTACAATTGGTCGTTGAGTACTTGAGTGAATGAGTTGTTATTATGTATCTTTAGACCACAGATTTCTATATTCTTCAATGTAATGTAAACTATTATAAGACTTTGCAAGAGAATGTGTTATCTTTTGTTAGTAGAAGATTAGTTGAAATGGAAGTCTTTTTAACATAAACTCACCTTCATTACTCCCAACTAAAAAATTGATTGTGACTTTGGGATTTTATACACACGATATTGTCATTCAATAATTGTGGGGTTAGGTGATCACTCATATCAGGTATTTTGTTTTTGTGATGAGCATGATGGTGAACTGGAGATAGGAACGATTTGCGTATATACATATATGCTCGTAAAAGGCTGAAGTGGCTTAAAAAAAACAAAAACGGTATTAGTGAAAGTAGCTTATGACTATAAATGCCATTCACTATTTCACTTCATCCCTATTTAACATGTGAATATATATGCTCGTAAAAGGCTGAAGTGGCTTAAAAAAAAAAACAAAAACGGTATTAGTGAAAGTAGCTTATGAGTATAAATGCCATTTACTTTTTCACTTCATACATATTTATCATGTGAATGTTCTTAGTTATAAACTACACCAATGTTTGCTCACACGCCTATGTGGGATAAAACCATAACTCATTTCTATCTTTAAGCTTTTTTTTTCAAATGTCTAAATTCCCATTCTGGTCATCTTGACGTTAGACATATAGTAGCTAAACTATTAAAGGTTCAATTTTTAAGTTATTGAAGGTTCAATTTTTAAGTTGTAACGTATCTTTACGCCTCTCATGTAAACAGGTACAAGGCTTCGCAATAAAGTTGGGTAAACTACAAATTTTGTTTTGTGCTATACATATTAGAGGGCAACCTCTTAAATTTTCAAACTTCTTGTCGATCTTTCAATTGATATTTGAGATTTCTAGTTAAAATCAACAAAAATAAACACTTAGAAAAAAAAATTCAAAAATTATATTTACGTAGATTAGCGACTGACCTTAAGCAAGCAGGTCACCAGCTTAAACCTTTAACCTTGTTAAATATTTTTTGTTACTTTAGATTTTAACTAGGTGGGTGGGACCAGTCAAATATTTTTTTGTGTATCAACATTTTAACATATCATATTTGATTATTTGATATCCAAAAAAAAAAAAAAAAAAAAAACAATGTGATGAAGACGTTGAAGTGTCTTAAGTACCATTCAACATTTTAACACATCATATTAGATATACAAGGGGTCTTGGTTATACAAAGTCCATCAATGTTAGCTCACATAAAACCAAAACTCATTTTTATCTTTAACCTTTTGTTTCAAATGCATAAATTCTTATTTGTGTTAGCTTCACATTAGACGTATATTAACTTAATTATTAAAGGTTCAAATTTTAAGTTATTAAAGTTAAATCAACTCATGATGATTATGAATTAGTAAAGCTGCTTAAAGCATAAAGTTGTCATACATAAACTAAAACAAGTGGATTATTATAATCATCATGAACACTAGATTTAAATATTGCCTTGAACAATGTTTATATTGCTCGTCTTAATCAAGTACATATATTTTATTTTTTCTTTTTATTAATTGCAGAATAACTTAAGGCCGGAACAAATACATATAAACATGATCTGTGTAAACTTATGACCAATAATTCTAAAATATGTAAAACAATTAAAATGGTGACATAAAGGATCGTGGATAATTATCCTTATAAAAGAAAAGTAAAATTTGAAAGTCTCGGTCACAAAAACTTCAAGCCTATACAATTTTTCCAAACTAATATACTACACCGAATAATATGTCGACCTTGTATATAAGGTTGAAAGCATAGCATTTAACTCCAAGACACACAATTCATATGCACCATGGCATATAAACTTAAAATATTTATCCCATTTACCAATGTGGGATATACCAAAACTTATTTTCATCTTTTAGGTTTATGTTTCATGCCAAACATATGTTAGCTCGTCAATTATTTTATTTTGAAGTTTGTAAAGTATGTGAAGTATCTGTTGCAACATTTTCTCGTTAATGGTTTAATAAGAGGAAGAGGATCCTCAGAAGAAACAACCCGAGAGACATTGTGAAACCTTCAATGAATGACCCTTGGTTAGTCTCATGTAACGTTTACTGATACACAAACAATAAAATAAACTTTACCTACCTCAATTATTGTATAAATATCAAAGGTAAAAAGTTAATATCGACTTCATTAGAGATGGTAGAAAAGTAACTAAAAAACTACGCATGAACTTAATAATATATGGTTACTTTAGATTTTAACTAGGTTGGGTGACGACTTTTAACCTCGATTGGGAGATTAACATAAACAAAAACCAACTGAATGCATAAACTATCAAGCAAAATAAAATTGAACAATATCGCACTACTACAAAAATAACTTTTTAGACCGATCCATAGATTAAATAGTCCAGCTACACAGATTAAGTAATCTATTTCATCATAAAGTAGTAAGTATCTATTTTACTAATCAAATAGGCTTATATTCCTATCATCATAAAGTAGTAAGTATCTATTTTAGTGTACAAGTGAGCGATTCGGTTGTATTTATGTATATTTAGACCATAATTTTCTATGTTTTTCAATGTAATGTAAATTGGTCTAAGACTTTGCAAGTGAATGTGTTATCTTTTTATTAGCCGTATATATTTAAGTATATTTTTATTAATATTATTTTATTATTAGTCCAATGTCTAGTCCAACCCAAATATGGTCTTGTGCAATACGCTATGTATCTGTATATATTTTTGGTTGAGTGGTGAATGGAATCAAGGGGATTAAACCAAATCTAATATAATATTGCTTTTGTATTAGGCCAATGTTTAGCCCAGCCCAAATATGGTCTTGTGCAATACGCTATGTATATGTATATATTTTCGGTTGAGAGGTTAATGGAAATCAAGGAAATTAAACCTAATCTAATACTTTTGTTACGAGAAGATTAGTTGAAATGAGAGTCTTTTTAACATAAACTCTCCTTCATTACTTCAAACTCGAGAATTGATAGTGACTTTGGGAGTTTGTACAGACTATTTTGCCGCTCAATAATTTTGGTGTTATGTGATCATTCATATCAAGTATTTTGGTTTTAGCATGAGGCTGCAACTCTATGATGTTCATGATGGCAATAGGATCTATTTGTAAAGATGATAATCTTTCATTTGAAATATACACAAAAAATAGAACATTCTCTACTTCATTTAATATATATATATCAAAGGTAAAAAGTTAATATAAACTTGATAATAGATTGTAAAAAGGTAACTACAAAACTACACCCGACTATTTCTTGACAACTTCAAGGTGCACAACCTACTTGAACAAATTGCAACTTGTAAAAACTATATAATCTTGCAACGATGCTCAACCCAACGACGTGGGATAAGATCAAACTTTCTCCTTCTTTCAGGTTTCTCTTTTCGAGTACTTCTCGTAAAACTTTAGCAAAGTCTTAACTAACTAGAACCCTAACCCGACCCTATTACGCTACCGGGTCCCCAATAAGCTAAATTGGATCCACTTCAATTCGACCCTATAAGGCCATATCGCGTTTGGGTCGGGTCGGTTTGACCCATTTGACACCCCTTGTAATGTTTTTTCATTCAAATACTTTGTCAACTTCTGCTTGAACAAAACGTACCTAAAAGCAGAGATATTAAATGCAAATTGTAATTTTAAGCATGTAAGCACCAATGGTAGAATAGTACCTTGCCAAGCTACAAACCCGGGTTTGATTCCCGGCTGGTGCATTAGTGATTACTCACTAAGTCTGTGGCTTAAGTTTGCAGCCTTTATCGAGTATTATCAGTATTTGATTTTAAAAAATAAAATAAAATAAAATAATAAAGGTTACTTTAATCCCGTCAGTTATTCATTAACTTATGAAAATGAATTTGTTGGTTTTTACACAAGATTATTTTACCTCATTGTTTACTCTTTTTTAAATTTGTGGGGGTTTATGTTTTATGCTATTAGTATTACATGAATATTCAGTCTTGCAAGTTCTTTTTCATTGAAGTGCGGTCTAAAAACGTCTAAAACACTTGACCTTTACCAAGATGTTGCGTATACACTTGATAGCAGAACATAACCAGCTTTATCTTGTGGGATAAGTTTGCCATATGCAAATGTTCCGATTTCAAAAATTTTATGAACACGACAATGGCGAAAGTGAGCTATATTATCGTACAAGTAGGAAGTGGCATGTTGTTTGGCTTAATCAAAAGCTTTTTCCACTAATCTCGCTCGACTATACAAATCAAAACCATATTTGAGTAAATACTTAAATTGTGAGTTAGGATACTTGTTTTTATTGTTCTTGTCATCGTGGATTATTTTTCTTAAAGAAAAGTAAATGTTAAAGTCTTTGTTACAAATACATAAGAGTTACATAATTTTTCTGATCTCATATGATGCTATGTTACACAACATAAGAGTTGATGTAATTTTTCCGACTATAAGTACCATTAACATTTTAACACACCCATGCGCCGTAATCGATATCCCAAGAAGAACAAGATGAAAAGGATGAAGTGGCTTACAACCATAAGTACCATCCATCATTTCATCATATCTATATCTGTTATCTTAATGGTCTCACTTATAAACTCCACCAATGTTTGCTCACTCACCTATGTGGGATAAAATCAAAACTCATTTATATCTTTAATTTTTTTTTTCAAATGTCTAAATTCCAATTCCCGTTAGTTTCACGTTAGACATATATTAGCTTAACTATTAAAGGTTCAATTTCAAAGTTATTAAAGTTACATTGACTCATGATAATCTATGAATTAGCAAAATTGCTCAGAGCATAAAGTTGTCATATAGAAACTAAAATAAGTGGATTATTATGATCACAATAAACACAACCCTACTATATTTTATTTTTTCCTCTTATTAATTGCAGATGACCTTAAGGTTGGAACAAACTATAAACATCATATGTGTAAACTGGAGGTGGCAAAATGTGCCCAAAAGCAAAAAGATGAGTTAAATGGGCAAATTTTTAAAAGATTTTGTCATATTTAGCCCCCTCTTTTTATTGAAATGGTCACATATAGCCTTTTGAAAACTTAAATGGGCACTAACGGATACATTTTTTTTCTCAATTGCAAAACATTACGATCGTTTTAAAGAATAATTTTTTATATAATGTATTTAAGTTTTTTAATATAAATAAGATATTACGTTTAAGAAATTTATTTTGTCGTTTTATGTCTCTTAGTAAGCGATTTATATAACATGTACCCATTTGGCCCGTGCCCGCCCGGCCCGCCCTTTTTGCCACCTCTAATGTAAACTTATGACCAATAATTCTGAAATCTGTAAAACAATTAAAATGGTGACATAAAAGATCATGGATAATTATTCTTAATCCTTGTAAAAGAAAAGTAAAGTTTGAAAGTCTCGGTTACAAAAACTTCAAGCCTATACAATTTTTCCAAACTCATATGCTACACCGAATAATATGACGGCATTGAATATGAGGTTGAAAGCATAGCATTTAACTCTAAGACACTCAATTCATATGCACCATGGTATATAAACCTAAAAGATTTTCTCTCATTTACCAATGCGGGATACACCAAAACTTATTTCCATCTTTTAGGTTCATGTTTCTTGTCAATCATATGTTAGCTCGTCAATTATTTAATTTTGAAGTTTGTAAACTATGTGAAGTATCTGTTGCAACATTTTCTCGTGAATTGTTTAATAAGAGGAAGAGGATCCTTAGAAGAAACAACCCGAGAGACGTTGGTTCACCATCAATGAATGACCCTTTGTTAGTCTCATGTAACGTTTACCGATACACAAACAATAAAATAAACTTTACCTACCTCAATTATTGAATAAATATCAAAGGTAAAAAGTTAATATCGACTTCATTAAAAGTAACTAAAAAACTACGCATGAGCTTAATAATATATGGTTACTTTAGATTTTAACTAGGTTAGTAGGTTGGGTGACGACTGTTAACCTCGATTGGGAGATTAACATAACTGTATACATAAACTATCAAGCAAAATTAAATTGAACCATATCATGAAGCTAAGAAGTATCACCAACAACATTGCTCAGCAGAACTGAAAGAGATACGGAGTAACAGGATAGATGTTCGTGGTTTCCATATGCAGATTTGAATACTTTCATGTTTAAGTTGACCAATAATAATTTTGTGCATGTGCTTGAAAAATGACATTTCTTTCATCAATATAACACAACAATCTTACATCGGACAAGACAACTAAGTATATGACTTCACAATATTAACCTCAGTTTTCTATATACTCTTTGTAATATAAACTCGTATGCATGGGCGGAGATAGGGAGGGGTACCGGGGGTCAAGTGCCCCCTAGCAAAAAAAATTGCAGTGTAAATTTTTTAAAATATATAGATTTTTTTATAATTTGTCTCCCTTAATTACCATTTTGTAGTGCACTTTCTAAAAATTATCAACATGTGCCCCCCGAGGAAACATTTCTGGCTCCGCCCATGCTCATATGATTAAGAATTCGCAATAGAATGATACATCTTTTCTTATATGAAACTATTAGTCGAAATGGGTGTCTTTAAACATATAAACTAGGTTTGATATCATAAAGATTGGAATAAAAGCGACTACATTATGCTTCTTACATTTAAGATATTTGTAACCTGAAAGTATTTTGCGACTCAGACAACAATTCATCACTAGTTTTGATTTTAACACTTTTCTTGTATCGATCTTCATGTGGAATATTATTGGTAAATTTATAGAAGAAAAGTAAAGTTTGAAGTATTTGATGCAAAACTTAAGAGAGCTCATATAATTTTTCCAAACTCAAATATTAGACCCTATAATAAATTTGTGACCCCTTATGGCCATATTATTGATCTCGTGTTAAGTGATTCTTTGATCACCTTTCCCTATTACTGATCTCGTACAAGCAACAAAAACCGTAGCCAAAACAAACACATCAACATCACACATCTGAATACTTCATATCCTTAAACAAATAGGAGTATATGATCAAAGTAACATTTGGCAATTTATTATTTGCTCATTTGTAGTATAATCCGATAACCCGACCCGACATAACCTGATACACCCGTGGTTGATGAGGGACGGCTATCCCGGCATGGCGTGTTGGATAACTATCGTAGTTTATTTATTATGTTTATTAGGATAAGTGTTGGAGTCATTGTTTAGGATATGTCTTGAGTCATGTTAGGAAAAGTTAATGTTATTAATGAATCAACCAAAGTTTAAAATAAACAAATCTCTAGTTCTTCTCTCTATTTTCTTAAGGAGCTCGCACACGGTAAAAGTGGTGCCTTATCCGATACTACCCTAACAGGTCGTATCAATTGGTGCTTTCATTGAGAGCTTTGGTTGAGAGGGCTTACGATTAGGATTCCAATAATTAAATAAAATAAAATAAAATAAAATAAAATAAAAATAATTTACTGTTCATCGTGTTCTATTCATCGGGTACTGTTCATCGCTGGTACTATTCATAAAAAAATTGAGTTGTTAATCGCTTGAGTTATTATTCATGGCATCATGCGGCGGCGATCAGGACGCGGAATACGCACTCTCTAAGCTCTTGCAAATGGGTACGGTGACCGAATATGAGAGTGAGTTTGTGGTACTTGCAAATCGAGTAACATTGATCTCTAAATCTTTACTTACATCGTTTTATATCTCCGGCCTTAAACTGACGTTACAAATAGAACTATTGAGGGAAAGGCCTACAACTTTAGGAGAAGCCTTTTCCTTAGCCCATATAGTCGAGGCTCGTTTTGAGGCAATTGAAGAGAAGGAGAAAGAGCATATAATTGAAAATAAATCAGATACTATTCCATTGTTACAAAGTGAATTCGCTTCACATGAGATTAAAAGGTCGTTAGATGCTGATGAATATATTGGTGTTGATGAGGTTAGAAGCACGATAGACGGTGTTTTTGATATTGGTGAGAGTTTGGTTGTTATTCTAAAGTGGGTACAGACCAGCACATCAAGGACATTGCTATTGTTGATAACTTTTGAAAACATGGATGTTGCCATGGGAATGGAGGCTAAAATTCAAAGAAGAACATGGGATCCTGGAATCAAGATAAATTTTAAACAACACCTTGAGGGCAAGGTGATTTTGAAGGAGTGGGAAGTGATACACCCGTAGTTGATGAGGGACGGCTATCCCGGCATAAGTGGGAAAAAAAACACCCCATAAATGCTCTCCATTTGAGGATGCTAGAATTATTAAGTCTCAATCTTTTTAAAAAAAAAAGTAAACAAAAACTTAAGAGTTTATATAATTTCTTGTGGCTCAGAAAGATTTTAAGTGTGTTTCACATAATCTTGAAGCCTCAAGAATCCTATTAACTTTAAGACATTCACTTTCAATGCACTATCGCATATAACCTTTGAAAATATTCTCTCATTTACCTATGTGGGACAAGAGGTTCAAATGGTTTCATCATAAAATAGCAAGTATCTATTTCACTAATCAATTAGGCTGATGCTTCTATCATCTACAATAAAACATCGTTCCAAACGTTAAGTAACTAGTCCAACTATACTCGGATAAAAAAATGGTTAATAAAGGATAACGCAAATGCAAATGCATATTTGCTATGTGGGAAACCGTGTTCTAGACCTCTTTTATAGGCTTAATCGTTAAGACGTTAAGTAGTTTGCAAACCAAATGCCTGGCGCGAGTTCAATCTCCGTTAAGCATGTAATGTATTTTTTAGTAGAAACCATAGCACTTTAGTGCTTCCCAGAAGTGTATTTAAACTTTATGCGGCCATGGAAAAATAAGTTACAAGTAGTCTATATGTAGTTTTAGTTGGAGTTGATATTCACATTTTCAAAGTCGACGAGTCGCTATGTGGTGTCCATGATGTTCCTTCTAATCAGGGGCTTAAGAAAACCGAGAATAAAAATATGAATCATTGTCTTTTCAAAACTATATTATAGACATTGATCGTCAAGTGAAGTGGGACATGCGCATATCTTAGATTATTTTAAAGTATTGAGTGGCACACAATCGAAATAAACAAATAAGTTATTCCTAAACACCCCTATGTATTTGAAGCAGGATCGCTTTCATAAGGTCCTAAGTTCTAAAAGTTTTCAAGAATGCACGTTGTGGTCAGACAAATTGAGTTGTGTGGTCCAAGGATGTTTTAAACTTTTAGTATTCAATGAATCTGTTTGGTCTGCAAACTGGAATAGAGAATCATGATTTTGTAAGTCATCGAAATCTGCCATACTCGATTTGCCCCTTGGATAATTAATGTGATGTTAGTTGTAAGCCACCTATGTGGGACACACTCAAAATTGACTCCCCATGGGTGTCACCCATGTCTCTAACCTTCGAGTTTCTTTCATAGGCCTCTTAACAATCTGTGCACGTAATACATTAAGGTTAGTGACCTATTATGTGATGAATTACAATACAAGTAATCAAGAAAGTGCACGGGTTTGAGATATGTTAATACTCACATCATTGTTGGTACCAATATATGCCTAAAATGGCTGAAGTCTCGACGGCTTTTTCCAGGTGACTAATTGGCCACGGCTCTCACCACTTCAAGATGAAATGGCCATGATTTCGCATGTTGATAACTTGATATCCTCATACTGTACCAATCTAACGAATTAGTCCCAAAATATATGCGACTGCTCTAGCCACCCGGAAGATGAAATAAATTTTGAAACTAAGCAAATTTTCGTTATCTCGAAGTCAAAACATTGAAAATTTTGTGGTATATATGACTAGAATGGGAGAGACGCAAGCCAGGTAGAAGACATGATATATTTCCTCAATTTAGCCTGATGAAAACACCATTATGATACCTATAAGGAACAACCTGTGGGCTATTGGTTCCGCTTCCTCTTTGGACCCTAGGCTAACGTTATACGAAGGATTTATAGATGACTCGACATAGGCGAGTTTGCAACTGTGTTAAGTGTCCCATAGTTAAGTGAGTTAGGTGTTTTTTTTAGACCACAATTTTTATCCCCAGAAGTTGGTCCAACGTTGGGATTTTAGAACAAGTTAACCAGTAACCTCTACGAGTACGCAGCGGATATTGGATCTAGTTAATGCAATTATATTAAACGCATTATTTAATAAATAAATAATTAATACAATATTAATTAATTAAAAGGGATATAGAAAAGCTAACATTGCTTGGCAATTGATCTCTAGTAACGGAACAAGAAACCTTAACGAAACCTTAAGTATCTAAAATAGATACCTCGAAGAATGTCACACACAAACACTTAAACCAAGTATGCCCGATATGCTAGTCGTGAACGTTTACCTAATCAACAATTGAATACTTGAACAAAACACGAACCAAGAAAACCAAGAAAACACTTCTTTTCTCCTGTCCGAGATCAACTACAATACGAGAAGCAAAAGCGCCTTTGTCCGATATCGGGTAAAACATGTCCGATATCTTACTGCCTTTTTGACCGAGAATGAAAACAAGCCAGGCAACAATTCAATTCTTTTGTTCAACCAGGAACAACAAATATCACAAGTAAAAAAGAAAACATGCAAGTAATTAATGCATGCATCTTATCATGCATGTATGATCATCGGTATAACATGTATACATACAGTATGCTCAAATAATCATGCGTACCACATGAATATTAATTTTCATGCATAGGAAAGAATTGGTTGACTTTGGGTATGTATGTATTGTCGAGAATTAAGAGTATTAACCACTGGTTTATGAGCTTTTGTGGGTTATTATATAGCCTCTAAAACCTAATACACTAGGGCTTTAAACTTGAGCATCAAGTTACCCACTTTCCTAATTCTCATACAATTCCTTCTAGCCCATAAGCATGATCCAAATGCCCCTACATGTGACTGGTCATGGGCTTGGATCGGGTCTAGTACAACGGGTAAATAGTTCAAGTAGTAAACGTATAAGCGTGCTCTCGTGTTTTAGTGTGTGCCCCATCGGCTCACACTTCTAGTCGTTCGTGTGTTTATAACTCACACAAAACCAACACTCCCACTTGGGAGTTGGAGTGTCGAATGGCACACAAAAACTAACGACGGAACGCCTAGCAGCGCTCTCACTCGCTTTTTAACTAAAAGTTATGCGAAAGAATAGTTTAGTAAAAGTTTCTCAGTAGCATGGTCATTCAATGTCTTGCTCTAATCATCCTTTGTTATAGATCCGTTAAACCATGGATTATGGATCTCAAATCATTCCATATAGTTTAACCATTTAGAATCTCGTTATAGAATTTAATTAGATATACCAAATGTAATCAAGTATCATCTTGCATTACCCTTTGGTTTCGGCCGAACAATTATCTTATTAATTCGGAGGCGCCATGGTATCTTTCTGCACATATCAAGTGGAGTAACAAATCCTCTATTGACTACAAGTGTTGTGGATGCTGCTTCACATCACTCCGAAATATATAGCACTACCTTGTTCGGATAGCGTTTTGCGTATACTTACAAAAGTGATATCCACACATAACAGAACTTGCTTGTATCTCAAGTCTAAGGATGAAAATAACAAACCATTTTCAATATTTTACTTATGACTAGGATCCAAAAGTAAATATTTGAAAGTTGGGGAATCCAATATGCATCTCTAGTGAATACATATGAGTTTAGTGGGAACAACCAATTCGTTAGAATTATAACCATCACTCACATTTGCCTTATCATAACAATATTCCCATATTGTTAACCGACAATGGACATATTTAGAATAATAAAATTATTCAAGGATTAAACATGCAAATATAAGATAACAATTATTATATGAATGAATAACAAATACCAAGTATCTTTATTCATCATAAGGTAAAAATTGTCTATCAATCCCAATTATCCAAATACTAAAACAGATATGCATGAAACTTATTTAGTAAGTTGAAGCCTAATGTTTCCAACATTTTCAACCTTTCTTTAAAAGAAAAACTAAATAGTCATCTGAGTAAACTTTCCGAATACTTATTTCAAAATATCACTTATAGTGAGAGATTTGAAATATAAGATGAGTGTATTATCTCATATGCTCATACTATTGCAAGAATTATGGAGATGTCGTCTTACCTTACATGAGGTATTAGAAATCAACGACATACAGACAGTCATCTTTACAGTTTCTAAAAGTGTAAAGTATTCTCATTCATTAATGTGTAATGCAACAATGCTCTATGTTGAGCATATCTAGTTAGTAGATTTTTCATAAATTATAAAATCCTACTACAACTAGTATTAATAATCCTCTAGCATCATTTGTACTTATACAACACCATGCTTTATAATTCGTAAACATCTATATTAACAATAATCTAAACTCTCTCAATTAGATATTGTTATTGTCAGCTCATTTTGTTCTTATACAAAAGCAACAACTAGTCTTGTACACAATATAATATATACATGATAAACCCTTAGTTTACAAACACAAGGTTTCCATCCATGTAAATTATTCCAAGTGAAATATACCATTTAAGACTTGCTCAAACGATATATTGCATTTGTGTCAGACTTATTTTCCGCATTTGTTTATTCCATATAAACATCTATTCCAAGGTTGTTTGTTTTATTCTCTAAATTCCAAGTGAAGTTTCATTCCAAGCTTAAGGATCAATATCTAGCTTAAATAGAATGATATCTTCAACATGTAAATTTTAAAGGAAAAACACAATGCTCCCACTCAATGTCAAATGTACTCAAGAGATATCTTAATTAAATCAGAATCATATTGTAATTAAATTCAAGATCTCAGCTTTTAGATGCATGATTCACTCCAAACTTGGATTGCATAAATATTGTATACTACATAAAGATTATATAGACTCATAACCCTTCTGATTACACATCGTCCTCGCAAAAGGTAATCATAAAGAAAGAGTTACAAAATCTGATTGTCATATTCAACATACAAATCACATGTATGACAATTAAATATCTTTATATAATTAATGCATGTATTATATAAGAAAATTTAATCACAATCAATTGGTTAAGTATGTTTAAAAACTTCTTAAAATGTCAAACATTCATATGTATACAATTTTGTCCTTGTGAGTCTTTCTTCAAATGAAACTCATTCCAACCTCATAGGTTAACTGTTAGGCGAAATAACAATCAAGCTCAAAACTCGATTTACCTTTTAAGGACTGCATCTTATCATTCATAGTTCTAAAACATTTATCAGATTCAAGATGTGATAATATATTTTAGTAGTTAGCTGATTTATAATAATCTTCTAACTTATATCCCTCAGCATTGATATAAAATATCACTCAAGTGACGAGGTATCCTTTTGGATTTATGAATGAGAGTAATCATTATACTTCGGTCAGCATTTTCATGTTTAACTTTAGTATGACATTAATAAGTGCATTTTAGAAGGTTAAGTATTTTGTTTTAAAAACTTTGAGATTTGTATATACTCCCACTTACTTTTGTAAGTAGAGACAATTATCTAAATACTAAGTATTTAAGCAACAATAAATTGTTCTTCATGGAGAATCCACAAAATACATTTTAAGTTCTCATCTCAAGGTTTGCTAATAAAATGCTTCATAAGATTTTAACAAATTCAGAACTTAAATCAAGATATAATGGAATTTCTTCCAACAACCCAAATTAGGGTTTATGGAAAAACTCTAATTTAGTATCACTCTTTAACCAAAAGTTCTAGCAATAGTTTTGTGTTTCGTCAAGCTAGGAAGAACACCAAAACCACAATCTTCAAGCTAGGAAGTGTAGAAAAATCAAAAATCCTAAAGGGTTTATGATTCAATTAGTTTGAGTGGTAAAACCTCAAATCCCTAATGTATAAGGTTTTCAGTTATAGTTTGTCTTGAATACCTTCTAGGTTTGAACTATATTGAGTGTATCCATGTGACACGCAATTTCTAACCTTGATATGTTTTGGAGGTAGAGCAATTAAAGCTATCAGGAACCAAACTTTATGAATAAGGTTTGATCCAACACATTAGACATACCTTAATGAAGTGGTATCCTATGAGTTATTAGAATTGTGAAACTATATCAGAATTCTATAGATAACTTAATTCTCTTTGGACTAAATACTTGTCAATTGGGTCGAGCCAAATTGCATACAAAGTATTTACGAACCAAGTGCATGCAATAATGTATATTCATTGAACAATACAAGAAACTTATGTTCACGTGTTCACAAGAAGACAAAACTGTTCAAGGATTATATGTTCATGTGTTAACAAGAAAACAAAATATTTCAATAATACATTATCAATCTTTGAATAATTCAAAGCCTCATGTTTATGTTTTAACTAGAAGACATAACACTTTTACTATATATACTTTATTTTATAAGTCATTGACTAATTCAAGAACTTTATAATTATGTCTTAACATGTAAGCATAATTATACTAACAAAAGTAATCATTAACGTAAACTGCTGAGTTCTATAGTAATTTCAAGTTAATTATATACTTCAGAATTATGATCATTATCATATAACCATAATTATGTTGACTAAAACATGTAGTCAAATGTTGAAGTATCTTTACACTATATCATGACATTTGAATATAGTAGGGCAACAAACATCTAGCGTTTTTAAGTCCTAGTAGAATCATTATTAGAATGTAGCAGGGCAATAAACATCTCATGTGTTTAAGTCCTAGTAGAATTATTAGTTTCTTTTACCTTGCGGTCAAGAGATACCAATAATATTGTTGTTCCTTGCACACACTTTGAGATTTCTCCCACTTGTGTAAGGTACAACATCATATTATGAAAACAAACAACACGTGATTTATTGTTCAACCAATATGATAATGTCATAGATATCATAAGTAGTTTTAGAACCATAACCTATAATAAGGAATTGTGGATTATTATTTTATAGATAACGTTTGAGCGGCAATGAGGAAGGCAACGTGTTATCTTATAAAATAAAATACAATTTTCCTTTAAGCAATGGTTGTTCATATTCGGAAAGTAATGGATTATTTCAAAGCTAGATTGAAATGATATGGGTGACTAACAGGAAATAAATCCCGTAGCTCCCACTGAAATTGACAACATTACATGAATGATATTTCAGTAATAAAATGCAACTGCTCCCACTAGATTTGTCAACATTGTAAGTGTTACATTTTCAGTAGAAAACATATAGCAATTTTACATACTTTCCTATTCACTTCAATTGCCTACGAGTAGCATGTACTTAGGTATTGAGCAGAGTATATGAAGTTCTACTTATGTAGACAATGGACTAGCCATTATATTATTCAATTAACTTGAATCTTTAGCATGCATTCCTCCTTTATCGTCTACATAGCCCCAAGGGTAATTAGCACTTTAGGAATAATAAGAGTCCAAGAAGATTACCTAGCATATACTAGTAGTTCCTTTACTCTTTGCGGTTTAAACTCATACATCGTGACAAGTGCAGGATGTTATTTATTTTGGTAGCTCTAAACACAATGTTTTCAGTTACACAAAATATTCTATCTTTCAATTAACTCTAGACCACGAAAAGGGTAATGAAAGATCATATAAGAGTTTATCAATTTTGGAATCCTATCTTAGTTTGTCAACTAAGGATAAAAGATAGGTATAAGTCTCACACTTCTTACTAGGAAAAGAGACTAAGTTTGTCTTTTAAAGAAAAACAAATTTGTTTACGAATTATGTTGCAATAACACAATTAATCAGAACATAAAAAGTTCAAATCTAGTATTTTCGATAATTACATTCTTAAAAGAATTAACTACCCAATTAATTACTAATAAGCTAAGATCCATCTTGCAACCCCCTTAATTACAATAGGTCCGACAGTGTGTAAAAAATAGGACAAGAGGTAGCGAGCGTTAATTGCAAAATACAACTCTTAGATTTATGAGACTGTTTAAGGAATTAGTATCAAGTAATAATGTCAAAAGCATGTTTAGTTCTCATCTTATGCCTCGGGTCCGACGACCAGTTACCTCGATATAAGTCGACCAAGTATGAACGTGTAAAAATAACCAGAGGTCCGACCAGTGAGAAATAATTACCATGGGTTGGAAAGGCCCTTAGGTCTGACCAGAGAAGTCAATCCAAGTGCACGTGTCCATAGTTGGGTGGCATAGACTTAATGTTAAAAATAGATATATACACATAAATGTGGTAAAATTCGTGTACAAAGAAGCATGCAAAACAACTTTGTAACACTAATTTTAAAAACTTTTGTAATGACACTGTAGTGATCATCATGGTTCACGGTAGCTCCAATCGAACGCAAGAGGAGCGAGAGGACCGAGTAAGCGATGAAGCATAACCTTAGACATCCTTTCGGTGAGACGTGCTCACTTCTTTAAACCACCTTTCTAGTTTGTTCTAGTAGGTGAGCCGTACATCCCAAGTGTCCATAGCGTCTAGTTTTTAAATTCTTGAAAACGTGTTTCATATATTAGGTCACTTTATTTTACAAAAACAATTTTCCACGAATCAAATAGCAGGTCACAATGAGCATGGTATTTTGGCATGTAAATAAAGACCAATATTAATATTATAGTTACGATATGTATTATTCCATATTGCATACAATTAGGTGTCAAAGCAAGTAATAATGCACATATAGGAATCACAAACATACAAGCATAAACATTAATATAAATAACCACATATTGTTCCGAGTCCTCTTTCGAGTCTTCCCCAAACGGAGAGCCATAAGACCGTCACTAGGATCAGATACCTAGATCGCCCCATACATCACTTAGAAAAGCAATTGAGTGGGTCTTGTGGCCGGAAAAACACATAAAAGCATGGCAATCTCAATTAACAAGTAATTACACAATATATGTATTTAATCAATATGTAATTCTAATTATCACAATAATTCTAATTAACAATTAATAAATACAAATTAACTTTTAATTCAAATTAGCAAGTAATTTTAATTTAACATGTAATTCTTAATTAACAATTTAATTTTAATTATCAAGGTAATTATAATTCACATGTAAATTAAATTCTAATTAATAAATTAATTCTAATTATCAATATAATTTTAATTTGTGTGTGACTAGTTATTATTTATTAAAATTGACAAGTATTGCATGTAGTTGTCAAAATTAAAATAAAACAAAATAACTAAACTAGGTTTCATGCAGCCCTTTTAAAACATGTTTATTAATTCAGAAACGTGTAACCCATAATCGCAAGAACGAGTTGGCTCGTGATGCCACTGTTGGGAATTTAGAACAAGTTAACCAGTAACCTCTACGAGTACGCAGCGGATATTAGATCTAGTTAATGCAATTATATTAAGCACGTATTTAATAAACAAATAATTAATACAATATTAATTAATTAAAAGGGATATAGAAAAGCTAACCTTGCTTGGCAATTGATCTCTAGTAACGGAACAAGAAACCTTAACGAAACCTTAAGTATCTAAAATAGATACCTCGAAGAGTATCACACACAAACACTTAAACCAAGTACGCCCGATATGCTAGTCTTGAACGTTTACCTAATCAACACTTGAATACTTGAACAAAACACGAACCAAGAAAACCAAGAAAACACTTCTTTTCTCATGTCCGAGATCAACTACAATACACGAGAAGCAAAAGCGCCTTTGTCCGATATCGGGTAAAACATGTCCGATATCTTACTGCCTTTTTTACCGAGAATGAAAACAAGCCAGGTAACAATTCAATTCTCTTGTTCAACCAGGAACAACAAATATCACAAGTAAAAAAGAAAACATGCAAGTAATTAATGCATGCATCTTATCATGCATGTATGATCATGCGTATAACATGTATACATACAGTATGCTCAAATAATCATGCGTACCACATGAATATTAATTTTCATGCATAGGAAAGAATTGGTTGACTTTGGGCATGTATATATTGTCGAGAATTAAGAGTATTAACCACCGGTTTATGAGCTTTTGTGGGTTATTATATATCCTCAAAAACCTAATACACTTGGGCTTTAAACTTGAGCACCAAGTTACCCACTTTCCTAATTCTCATACAATTCCTACTAGCCCATAAGCATGATCCAAATGCCCCTAAATGTGACCGGTCATGGGCTTGGATCAGGTCTAGTACAACGGGTAAATAGTTCAAGTAGTAAACGTACAAAACCTACTCTCGTGTTTAACGTGTGTGCCCCCATCGGCTCACACACTTATAGTCGTTTACGTGTGTTTATAACTCCCACAAACCAACATCCAACACTTTACAATGAAAATGATTTATCTTTTGGTATTTGAAGGTTTGAAACTGCAGTCGAAATGGGAATCTTTTTAGCATAAACTTGGTTCTATAGTTGAATGAGTTTTTCTTTTTATTGAATGTGAGCTCTCAATTTGTCAAAATTGTTTGTACAACTAGAATAGCTCAAAGATATCTGCTAAGTTTATGCTTGATCAAAGCAAACTCTATTTAAGCTTAACTGTTGAGCTTATTTATGTACTCAAACTTAGTAAGGTCTCATAGCTTTATCCAATGCAATCGCATAAATTGAACCTTTTTCTCATAATCATTGAACATCTAATAAGAAGATTCAACAAAGAAAATATACAATTTTTCCGAACTCATAGATTGAAAGTCTGTTGCAAAAACTTCATTCTTATACAATTTTTCCAAACTCAAATACCTCACCCAAGTAATAGATGGAAAGACATATGTGTTAGAAAGAATAGTATTAAACACGTACAATTTATATGCACCATGGTATATAATCTTAGAATATTTTCTCTCATTGACCAATGTGGGACAAAACAAAAACTCAGGACAAAACCAAAACTCAGGTCTATCTTTTGAGTTTTTGTTTCTTACCGGACATAGGTTAGCTCGTCAATGGTTTAATTTTTAAGTTAGTAAATTAAAGGATGTGAAGTCTCCCTTGCAACAATTTGTGGTTAATGGTTTAATAAGAGGAAGAGGATCTTGAAAAGGAACAACTCGAGAGACAACGTTAGTTCCCCTTCAATGAATGACGCTTGGTTAGTCTTTTGTAATGTTTACATACGAACAATAAAGCAAACTTTACCTACTCAGTTTTTGTATAAATATCAAACTCATATAGTCATTTAAATACTAGAACCAAATCCAACCTGCAAAAAATATATAATGTTGAAAGTTGTTCTTTCTTTAAAGATGTCCTGGACTTTCATTAAAGCTAGAATTTAATTAATTAATTTTTTAGTTGTATTTTTTTTAAAGAAAGGAAATAATTTAAACCTTAAACATTGAAGCGAAAATTTAAAATTGTTTATACATACACTTTAAAAATGAAAAAATAATAAAACCTTACAAAAATGGTGCCGCCTACGCTTAAGAAAATAATTTATCATAATTTTCTTCTAATGACTATAAACTCTCCGTTTAGGAGTGAGGATGCTAGTTTTATTTTTATTTTTATCGTGGATTATTATTCTTAATCCATATAAAAGTAAAATTTGAAAGTCTCTCTTACAAAAACTTAAAGCTTATACAATTTTTCCAAATTCAAATAGTACAACCAAGGCCCCAAAGCAATTGATGGACATAATTGAATTTGAAAGCATAGTATTTAACTTTAAAACAATAAATATAAATGCACCATGGTATATAAGCTTAGAAGAAAACCAAAACTTAATACCATCTTTTAAGTTTATGTTTCAAGTTGAACATATATCAGCTCGTCAATTGTTTGATTTTGAAGTTAGTAATGGATGTGAAGTATCCCTGCAACATTTTGTCGTTAATGGTTTAATTAAAGGAGGATCTTCAAAAGGAACACCCCGAGAGTCGTTGGTTCCCCTTCAGTGAATGACCCTTGGTTATTGTATAAATATCAAACTCACTTAGTCGTTTAGTTACTTGAACAAAATACAACTTGCAAAAAATATAAAATCTTGCAAGTTGTTATTTTTGTTATAGATGTCCTGGACTTTCATTGGAAACGAGAAGTTAAAATTGTTTTAGGCCTTTACATATATGTTTCTGCTTGTTTTAAAAATTACATATGCATACTTTTGATGCATTAAAACTATTGTATTTTATGCATAAAAAATGAACAGATAATAAAACCTTAAAAAATGGTACCCGCGCCTACGCTTAGAAATGAACATGTTTTACAATTGGAATGGTAAGGGAGGGAAGGTAAAAAACTAGATCTGAACTGATTCACAGGTCAGGGGCCACTTGCACCGACCATAAACAAGCTGGTCACCAACTTAGACTATGGACTTTTTTAATTATTCATTGACCCGGTTCCAGTATATTCCTCCTCATTAGTCTCTTGCTCGTAAAGTCGTACCATCCGTGTGGGATACCATCAAATTTTTTCTTCATTTTTCGTTCTTATGAATCTTCTTGATTACTTCTAAAACATTAGCAAAATGGTTTTTTAATATCAAGCTCGATTAAGCTCGCGAAGACAGACGAATATCATATTGGTGAATAGAAAAATAAGTTATGTTATAACTTTCGAGATAAATAAGCAATTTAATTTAAACGTTAATACATATCTTACTTAAGTTATATGGAATTCTTGAATATTACACTGTTGTTTGTGATCGTGTATCATACCAATTAGAAAACACTCAGATGGTGTATCAAGCTAGAACAATATGCAAAAGATATGACAATGAAAGTACTTTGACCTGAGACTCTGAGAGACATGCTAATTTAGAGTACTGATTTTATTGTAACTGTTATAGTAAATTACTGTTATTATTGATAATCTTTATAAAACAAATATAATGTAAAGCTTGGTGTCTCCATGTAACGAAAACTTAAGAAGTCATATAATATTTCCAAACTCAAATAATACTCCTAATAAATTTGAAAGACTTTTATTCAAGCTTGAAAGCATAGTATTTAACTTAAGACATAAAATGCATATGGACTACGGTATATAAGCTTAGAAGATTTTTTCTTGTCTATCTGTGTGGGACAAAAGTTTCAAATGGTTTCATGACTAATTCAAGAAATAGTAAGTATTTATGCCACTAATCAAATATGCTAATAGTCCTATCATCTACAACTAAACTTCCTATCGAACATTAACATTAAGTAACTAGTCCAACTTTATTCTAGATAAAAATTTGGTTGATAAAGGTTATAGGGCTATGCTAACACATATCAAGTAGTCCAACTTTATTCCTATCACCTATTGACTTTTAAATTACTATGAATACGATGCAAATATTTTTGAAACTAGTCTATTGTGATGTACGGAAAAAGTTGTTACTAATGAGGGTTATACTGTATAGAAATGCATTGCTAGTTTTAAAATTTGTTAAGGCTAAGATGCTAAGTTATAGCGAACTTAAAAAGAGACAGAGATTTTGAAGTTAAAGTGGCTTAGAACGATAAGTACTATTCACCTTTTTAATACCATTAACGGCAGATGCCTCACGTGTCTTATTTATAGCTGCACTAATGTTTGGCCACTCACCTACGTGGGACAAAATCAAAACACATTTCCATCTTTTAAGTTTTTTGTTGCAAATGCTTCAATTCTCATTCATATTTGCTTCATGTTGAACATATATTAGCCCGTTAAAAGTTAAACTCTGAAGTAATAAACGGATGTGAAGTATCTTATCCAACACATTTTGTTCATGATTATAATCCAACTGTCTGTAAGCAACTTCTTTGTTGACGTTCCTCTCATCCATTAACTTACCAACTTTTGATATTCTTGCCAATTACAAGATGTTGCGTATACACTTGATAGCAATGCATAACCAACTTCATCTTGTGGCTTTAGTGGCATAAGTTTGCTATATGAAATGTTCGGATTTCTATATTTTATGAACATGACAAGAAACCTGTTCAAATAAGAAGAATTAATGGTTTTATTCTGTTTCTAACCATGTCTAGCTTATCTTCTGCTTATTGCTTGTCAAGTATTTGCTTATTTTGCAGGAATATAACTCGAATAAAGTAGAGGGACCAAACCTGGACAAACTATTTCTGGTTCAAGCATAAAGTGAAGTTTATACAGCTGATGGAAAAGATATTAAAGATCAAGTAGGGTTTAATAACACCTGATATTATCTCTCAACTCTCAAATCTGTAATCGGTGAGTTTGATCATCTTGATCTGTGTTCTCTTCTTGTAATCATTCCATTATTAATCTCATTGATAACAGTCCAATCTTGTAATCATTGTGTATTGATTAGTTGGTAATCTATGCCGACTAATTTTGGTTTATATTGGATTTAGTTCTTGATTGAGGGTTTAGTTGTTGTTTTGATACCATTGTACACAACGAAAAGTGAACCCATATAGTTGCAGTATTAGGAAATGACATGTCATTCGGTATAACCAAAGATTTTTTCACTAATCCCACTCGACTATACAAATCAACCATACATGAGTAAATACTCAACTTGTGAGTGAGGATGCTAGTTTTTATAGTTTTTGTCATCATGGATTATTCTTCTAAAATAAAAGTAAAGCTTGATAAAGAGAAGTAATGTATGAAGTCTTTGTTACAAAAACTTTAAAGCTCATATAATTTTTCCAAATTCAAATACAACTCCCAACAAATTTTAGGGGCTGTCAGAAATTTTGAAAGCATAGAATTCCACAAAAAATGTGTAGATTGGCGGGAACACCCTTACCCCGCAAAAAAATATTATATGCAACGTGGTATATAAGCATAAAATATTTTCTCTCATTTACTAATATGGGACAAAACCAAAGCTCATTTTCATCTTTTAAGTTTTTGTTTCATGTCAAACAAAGGTTTAATTTTTAATTTAGTGTATCCCTTGCAACGTTTTCTCGTTAATGGTTTAATAAGATGAAGGATCCTAAGAAGGAACAGATCAAGAGACGACGTTAGTTCCCCTTAAATGACTGACCCTTTGTTAGTCTCTTGTAACGTTTACTGATACACAAACTTTACCTACCTCAATTATTGTATAAATATCAAAGGTAAAAAGTTAATAACAACTTCATCAGATGGTAAAAAGCAACTAAAAGACTACATATCAAAGTTAATATGTAGATAAACTTGGTTTGATATCATAAATATTTGTCCTAGAGTGACAAATTACACTTAAACTCAATGGTTGTACGTACCTGAAAGTATTTTATGACTCAGACAATGATTCATCACTAGTGTTCATTTTTATAACTTTTTCTCGTACATATTTTCCCGTTGAGTAACTCGTTTGTATTTCTTGCAACATGCATCTTAAACATTTGGTGAACAAGTTATATAACTTATAATAATTATCATGTAAACATGTTGTTATGTATTAGTCTTCATATTAGCGAGAGTCTTGGGCGGTTTAATGTTAAGTTTATTATGTTATTAGTCAACTAGTTCTAGGATATCAATAAGGGTCGTTGTGTCAGTTGTGTCCCAAGCCCAACCCGTTCCTTTATAGCTTGTTATCTCAACCGACTTATTGTCATTGTACAAGTCGGTTTTCTTCCCCCTCATCTCTATAAAAGGAGGTGCGGGGTGGGGGGGGGGGGGGTTTTATACGCATTCTTTCAATACTAATAAAACAATCGATTAGGGAAACTTACTTGTGCATTGCTCGTTCTTTATTTTCTATCAGTACACTGCACTCGTGTCGTCTTCTTGGTCGAGTTATCCGTGCTAGTAACCAGGTTGTAGGTTGTCGAATACTACAAGTGGTATCAGAGCTCGGGTCGCGAGGGTTCTCTGGTTATCTAGGATCAATCAAGAATGTCATTGGTGTTCAGGTTCGTTGGCATCAAGGAGCGGCTATTGTCGACAGTTAGGGTTCTTGAAGCTCGGGTTTTTCTTATCGAGGTGTTATGATAAGAGGAGATTCAAGGGTTTCTTTTTGGGTTTCGATTTGTTGAAGATCGACTAATTTTTTCTGTGTTCTTCTTGGATTTGTTCTTGAGGAAAAAGATACTGAGATCTTGTTTTGGCTCTTTTTGTGGTTTTTGTGTTAAAGAAGAAAATACGTGATTTGTTTGCTTTTGTGGAAAAGTGATAAGTATTATTATTATTGAATATTAATAATATGTAATATTATTTATTATACAAATAAGGATTAAATAACTTGAAGGGTATTGCACAAGGGACTTTGTTAGTTTGTGATTGTGAGGATTATTTTTTTCACAAGGTTTAGCAAATTAATAAAGGGTTTAAAGAATGACGGGAGCTAAGTTTGACATCGAAAAATTCGATGGAACTGGTGATTTCGGGTTATGGAGAGTCAAGATGCGTGCTTTATTAATCCAAAATGGATGTGAAGCAGCTCTGGAGGTTTTACCCGCGGACATGGATGCTGCAGCGAATGCTGAGCTAAACAAGAAAGCTCACAGTGCCGTGATTTTGGGTTTAGGTAACAAGGTACCGAGAGAGGTTACCGGGGAGACGACTGTAGTGGGGGTTTGGACCAAGCTCGAGACTTTGTACATGACAAAGTCCTTGGTCAACAAGTTGTACCTGAAGAAGAAGTTGTATACATTCTACATGCCGGCTGGACGTACGATTTCCGAGCATATAGATGAGTTCAATAAAATTGTTCTTGATTTAGCAAATATTGAGGTAAAATTCGAGGATGAAGATCTTGCTTTATTATTACTCACTTCTTTACCAGCATCATATGAACACTTTGAGGATACCTTTCTTTATGGATGGGAAGCTTTGACTTTGGAGGATGTGATGGCCACACTGAATTCAAAGGAAATCAAAGAAAGATCTAAGGCGAAGGGGGATGATGGTGAAGGGTTATGCGTGAGGGGAAGATCTGATCGCAGGAATTCGCATCAGTCTAGGGGAAAGTCAAGATCGAAATCTCGAGGTGGAAGACTCAAATGCTATATTTACCAATCTGAGGAGCACTTGAAGAGAAACTGCCCTAAGAATAATCGCAAGAAGTCAAATGGTTTCGTCAAGAAATAATATCAACCAAGCTCTAGTGGTTCGATTTATGACGGTTCTGATGTGATGATGGTGATAAGTGCAGATGCATTGTTGGATTGGATTATGGATTCAGGAGGTTCATACCACATGACACTCAGATTAGATTTATTGTTTGATTTTCTGGAATGCGACGGGGGCAGAGTACTGTTGGGTGATAACAGAGAGTGCAAAATCATATGTATTGGCAAGATAAGGGTACAACTGAAAGATGGGTCAAGTTTTGTGTTACATAATGTCGGGTATATTCCAGAATTGAAAAGAAACTTGATATCGCTGGGAACTCTTGAAAAAGAGGGATATACCATAAAATTGCAGTTGGGCAAAATCAAGGTGATTAATGGTTCCAGGGTTATTTTATCTGGAACCTAAAGGGATAATTGCGTATACTCTTTGGATGGCCATGCAGTGGAAGGTGAGCTTAATGCCAGTGTTGAAGAAAAAGACAGTCTTGCTCAGGTTTGGCACAAAAGACTGGGACATATCAGTGAGGTGGGACTACAAGTGCTGGAAAAGCAGGAGCTGTTTGGCAAGAAAAGTCTAGGTAAGCTCGATTTTTGTGAAATTGTGTTCGGGAAAGTCGCACCGAGTCGCTTTGGTGTAGGAAGGCACACTACTCAGGGAGTGATAGACTATGTTCATTCAGACTTATGGGGTCCGTCTCTGGTGGAATCATTGGGAGGTAAGAGGTATTTCTTATCTATCGTTGATGATTATTCCAGAAGGGTATGGGTTTATATTCTCGAGTTCAAACACGAAGCATTTAGAAAGTTCAAAAGAGTGGAAGCAGTTAGTAGAGAATCGGATGGGAGGATGGTTAAGAAGCTTAGGACAGATAATGATCTTGAGTTCTGAAAGGGATTTTGATTAGCTATGCATTGAGAGTGGGATTGCTAGACATTTGATTCTTGCCGGGATGCCGCAGCAGAATGGGTTAGCGAACGGATGAACGAGAACTCTCATGGACAAGGTATGCTATTTATTAATTCATCTAGATTGCCCAAGACCTTCAAGCGAGCGGCATGTACGGCTGCATATCTCATAAATATGTCACCATCAACAGCGATTAAGAAAAAGACACCCATGGAGATGTGGTCGGGACATCCAAGTGATTATGGGATGTTAAGAATTTTCGGCTATGTCGCATATTCACACGTTAAACAAGGTAAGCTTGAGCCGAGAGCGGTAAAATGCGTTCTTTTGGGGTATCCTGAGGGTGTGAAGGGGTACAGGCTATATAGGCTTAATATTGAATCACCTAAAATAGTCACTAGCAGGAACGTGGTCTTCAATAAAAGTGTCATGTACAAAGATACGTTGAAGAATCACGTGCGTAATACTGATAAGACTGTTGAGGAATTACAGGTTGAGGTGGAACGCAAGGTTAAATAATCATACACTTGAGGAAGATCAGACAAATGATCAAGAAGATCAGATAGATGACCAGGAAGATAACAATGATGAAGATGCAGAGGATCAAAAACTGATCGGGCAATCGGATCTCACATATTATCAGTTGGTTCGGGATAGAGAGCAAAGGACAAGAACGAAACCTTTGAGGTTTCGAGATGAGAGAAATATGGTAGCTTACGCGTTTGCTGTAGCAGAGGAAGAAGATACTCATGAACCATTGACATACCAGGAGGCAGTTGCTTGTGAAGATATTTCTAAGTGGAAAGCTGCTATGGATGAAGAGATGGATTCTCTAAGGAAGAATAAGACCTATGAGTTGGTAGATCATCCAGCTGGGCAAAAGCTGGTGAGTTGCAAATGGCTATACAAGATAAAAGAAGGGATTGAAGGTGTTCAAAAGCCTAGGTACAAGGCGAGGTTGGTGGCTCGTGGATTCACACAGAGGGCAGGTATTGACTACAATGAATTATTTTCTCCTGTAGTTCGACGCACATCTATCCGGGTTATACTTGCATTGACTGCGTGTAGAGATTATGAGCTGGAGCAGCTTGATTTAAAGACGACATATTTACATGGAAATCTTGAAGAAGTAATCTACATGAGGCAACCACCGGGATATGAACAAGGTAACAAGGTATGTTTGTTAAAGAAATCCTTTATGGTTTGGGCATCACCTAGGCAATGGTATAGGAGGTTCGATGAGTACATGTTGAGCAATGAGTTTAAGCGTAGCATTCGACAGCTGCGTATATTACAGGAGTTATGCACGGGTGAGTATATCTATCTATTATTATATGTAGATGATATGTTGATTGCTTGTAAAAGCAAGGATGAGATTGGGTCTATCAAGTCTTTGCTTAAAAAGGAGTTCGACATGAAAGAGCTCGGGGAAGCAAAGAAGATTCTTGGTATGGAGATCATCAAGGATCGGAGTCGCAAGATTCTGAGGGTGTCACAATCCGGGTATGTTTCTAAGATTTTAAATAGTTTTAGAATAGACAATGGGAAATCGGTTAAGATGCCATTGGGTGGGCACTTCAAGTTGTTGTTGAAGGATTGCCCGGTTAGGGATTGTGATGTTGAAAGGATGAGTAAGGTGCCGTATGCAAATGCGGTTGGGAGCTTAATGTACTTGATGGTGTGTACGAGGCCAGACATAGCGTATGCGGTAAGTGTAGTGAAGCAGATATTTGGCAAATCCGGTAAAAGCATTGGGAAGCAGTAAGTGGATTTTGAAATATTTGCGGCACCGCAAACGTGTGGGTTTGGTGTATGGGACAAATCGTGGCAACCATGTGGACGTAACAGGTTTTGTTGATTCAGACTACGCTAAGGATCCGGATAAAGGTAGGTCTATCACTAGTTACACATTTTAGTGCAGGGATGTATTGTAAGTGGAAGGCAACGCTACAACACGTGGTGGCTCTTTCAACTACAGAGGGCGGAGTATATGGCCCTACGCAAGGCTGTGAAGGAAGCTATTTGGCTAAGGGGTCTCTTGGAAGAGTTGGGCGTGGAGCTTAACAATATGGCAGTTAATTGTGATAATCAGGGTGCGATTCACTTATCGTGGAATCATGTTTTTCATGAAAGTACTAAGCACATCAATGTGCATTATCACTTTATCAGAGAGGTCTTGGAAGCAAAGACGGTTGAAGTTCTGAAGGTGGGTACTAAACACAATGCTGTGGATGCTTTGACGAAGGCGGTACCTGGACTCAAGTTACAGCACTGCTTGGAGTTGCTGAGTGTTGGTGTTGGCTAATATAAAGCCTAAGGTGGAAATTGTTATGCATTAATCTTTATATTAGCGAGAGTTTAGGGCGGTTTAATGTTAAGTTTACTATGTTATTAGTCAACTAGTTCTAGGATATCAATAAGGGTCGTTGGGTCGGTTGTGTTCCAAGCCCAACCCGTTCCTTTACAGCTTGTTATCTCAACCGACTTATTGTCATTGTACAAGTCGGTTTTCTTCCCCCTCATCTCTATAAAAGGAGGTGAGGGGGAGGGGTTTTGTACGCATTCTTTCAATACTAATCAAACAATCGATTAGGGATACTTACTTGTGCATTGCTCGTCTTTATTTTCTGTCAGTACGCTGCACTTGTGTCGTCTTTTTGGTCGAGTTATCCGTGCTAGTAACCAGGTTGTAGGTTGTCGAATACTACACATGTAAGTCGAGTAAACTACAAATTTTGTTGGGGTAATACAATTAAAAAACACCATACTTGTCCAAAAATACTTTTCTAAGTAGCGAATTTAAAAAAATGCTCTTGTGATTACTAATGTTGACATTTTTGTCTTTAAGTGAGTAGTAAAAACCTGTGATGACCATTTTACCCTCCGTCTTTTTGAAAATTAAATTCACCGTCCTTGGGTAAATTACATAAATGGTCCCTGTCATTTGGATAAAGTTGTATCCACCGTCCTTATTTTTTCCAAAATTTGTTTTGGATTTTTTTTTACAATTTATTTTTCCGGAACTTTTTTGTCGAAAAACTTTTTTCGTCCTATTTTATATGTTTTCGTCCGTTTTTATTTTCAAAAAACTTTTTCCTAAATTTTTTTGGCGCATTTGATTTTTTTTTCGTCACATGTGAAAAATTTTTCGATTTTTTTTGTCACAAGTGAAGTTTTTATCAGAGAACCTTATTCTTTTGTCACAAAATAATTTCTAAAAAAATATTTCGGAAAAAGTTTTCAAAAAAAAATTGAAATAGAATTTCAAAAAATAAAAAATGGAAAAAATTAAATTTTCGGTAAAAAACGAACGAAATAAACATTTCGGAAAAAAAATCGAAAAAAAGTTAGGGACGGTGGATGCAATTTTCTTCAAACGACAGGGACTATTTATGTAATTTACCCTAGGGACATTGGATGCAATTTTCGCAAACTCACAGGGATCATTTATTTAATTTGGAAGGGTAAAGTTGTCATACCACTCACATAAAGACAAAAATGTCAACAACATTAGATCAGAGCTTTTTTTTTTTTTTTTGAGCAAGTAACATACTTTTTAGTGGGGTTACACCAATTTTATTGTAGGCTAGACATATTAGATGCAATATCTTATATTTTTCAGAGCTCTAAGTCTCTTTTACAAAAACTTAAAAGGTCATATATTTTTCCAAACTTATACCCAATACCCCCATTTTTTGTTATATTTAATGGAGATGTAGGGATAACCTCGAAAGCATAGTATTAACTTCAAGACATACAATCCATATTTACTATGTTGTATATGCTTAGAAGTAATTCTCTGATTCTTCTATGTGGGACAAAGGATTCAAATAGTTTCATGAAAAAAAATAGTATCTATTTCACTAATCTAATAAGATTATACTCGTATCATCTAAAGTATTTTGATGTAGTGAGTAAAGAAGAGGGAAGATGATTCTGATGGAGAACAACCCGAAAGTTATTGGTTCTGCTTCCATGGTTGATGAACTTTTGGTTGTCCCTGATAACTATAACTTAATTTTAATGACACTGAAGAGTTTTAGATGACTTGATGTAAGAGATTTTGCAAGGGTGTTTAGCATACAGTCGGTCGCCGAGTGAGTTGTTATTATGTATCTCTAGACCACAATTTCTATATTCTTCAATGTAATGTAAACTGGTCTAAGACTTTGCAAGAGAGAGTGTTATCTTTCGTTAATAGAAGATTAATTGAAATGGAAGTCTTTTCGACATAAACTCACTTTCATTACTCGAAAATCCAGAGTTGATTGTGACTTTGGTATATTGTACACACAATGTTGCCACTCAATTATGGGGCTATGCGAAAATTCATATCAGATTTTCCGGATTTAGTGGGAGGTGGCAAACTGGCAACGCGATAGAATTTATTTGATTTGAGAAATACGTGAACAATAAAACAAACATTATCTACTTCAATTATTAACAAATATTAATGGTCAAGTTAATATCAACTTCATTATGTGTAGTAAGAAAAGTAACTAAAAATCTATACTTGACTCCTATTTGTAACATGTCAATCACGATTGCCTTAACTACTTCAAGGTACACAACCAAAAAAACAGTTCTAACTTTTTAAAATTTTGAGCGAATTGCAACATGAAAAAGTTTTACAATATTGCAAGTTGTTCTTGTTAATAAATGTTGTAAGTTTTCATTGAAGCGAGAAATAAAAGTCGTTTATAAAAGAATAAACCTTTGAAAGACGATACTACGCTTAGCTATAGAAACGAACCTTAATTACCATAGACTGTTAAAAAGAAAAAGGTTAAAAACAAAGCATGAAAGTCCAGCAGAGAAATGGCCCACAGCTACTAATGCTCTGCTCCTTTTTTTCCATCAGTTTCCTTCTAAAATATTACTCGCAAAAATGTTTTTTTGATTCTATATCAACGCTTATAATTATATTGACTTTTAGTTATATTAGTTAGGGGTGTGAACAAGCTGAACTGCTCATGAGCTACTTAAGATCGGCTTGATAAAAACTCAAAACGAGTCGAGCCTTTTTTTTTAGAAAGGCGACCTGAGTCGAACTTTAATGACATTAAGCTCGTTAAACAATCAAGCTAGAGCCCGACTTGATTAGGCTCATGAGCCTAAATGAGCTTTACCCTAGCTAACGCTCTTAGGATAGCAAAATTGTGTGGTGCATATATTGGAATTCAAAAACATATCATTACCCATAAGGTTAGATGCTTTCACTAGCCAAATGTGCAAGGACTCGTGGGGACGTAGTAGTTTTGCTAGAAGCATGATTGAAGTGAAGTCGGATGAGGTACTTAGGGACAGCCTTACTGTTGAGATTCCGTTACTTTATGGGTCGGGTTCGACTATCGAGACGATACGGGTTGAATATGAGTGGAAACCACCGCATTGTGATAAATGTAAGATTTTTGGTCATACTCCTATTGATTGTCCTAAAGTTGTTGAACCTCCTGCTCAGCCTACTAAGCGTGCTAATGATGGTTTCAAGACGGTTAATAACAAGAAGAAGGGAAAGCAAGGTGGGTCTTCTATTCCGGGTCAAGGAGGGTTTTTCAAACCAGTTGTGGGTAAACAGTTTCAATACCAACCTAAAAAGACTCCTCCTGAACCTAAGAAAGTGGAAGTCACTAAGAAGAATGCTTCTGATGTGGCTAATTCGAGTGGAACAAAGATTGCTACATCTAACCAGTTTGATACTCTTAATATGGATGCGTCTGGTACTCCTTCTAATGACACTAACAAGGATGTGGATTTTGGTCGTACAATGGAAGTTAATGAAGATAAGTCTACTAAGACAGGTACTGCATCACAAGAACCCCTTGTGAGTGACTTTAAAGAGATGGAGTCGAGGTGGCTCCTCAAACTAGTGATTCTTCTATACCGCCTGCCTCTTCTACTAAGAGAGTTAACCCTTTTTCTAAAGTGGGAGAGATCGAGGTGTCTGATTCTGAAGATGAGGTGGTTGCTAACCCATTTGATGAGTCTGCTAATATATTTGGTGGTGGCCAAGAGTTTGAAGATGAGTATGATGACTATGACTTCGATGACTATGCGAAACAGGTTCGTGATCTTCCAGGGAATTTGGATGCCTTTAATGCCATGTATGGCACAAAGTTTCAAGGTCCTAGGAAGTAATTTTATTTCGTTATGTCCTATGTTATCATTTGAGTAGTGGCTGAAAACATTTCTCATTCTTCTTATTTTTATTCGTTTTCTTAGTGGATCCATTCCCTGTGGGACAAAACCAAAACTCGTTTCCATCTTTAAGTTGTTGTTTCAAATGCTTTAGTTCGCATTCACATCAACTTCATGTTAAACATATATTAGCACGTTAACGGTTAATTTTTGAAGTTACTAAAGGATATGACCTTGTGAGGTATCCCCTGCATTGTTCTTGATTTTGCTCCAACTGCAAACGATTTCTTTCTTAACATTCCTCTCATCCATTAATTTCTTAACCATTGATCTTTCTAGCCAACTACCAGATGTTGCGTATATATTCGATAACAATAAGTAAGCAACTAAAGTTTATCCTCATATTGAGATAAATTCTGCTATATGATAGATATATTAGCCATTCCTGTTTTTACAAATCACCATCGAATTTTGTGGTTATGCTTTTAATTCATGCATATGTCGTCTCAATCATCCAAATTTATCTGTTAACCAACAACTTTCGTGTTGTTCCTTATCAGCATCGATTTCCTCTTCTTTAGTATATTCATCAAAGCATGTTTTTGTAACCCGTTAATTAATTTATCACCCAAATTTTTATACGGAATAAAGGTCGACTAGTTACTTAATGTTAAGAACGATGTTTTGCTGTAGATAGTAGTAGTCATGATACAAGTATGATCCTATTAGATTAGTGAATTAGATACTTACTATTTTTTTTGCTTAAACCATTTGAATCTTTTAAACCTATATCCAAGTGGCAGGTACCCTGTGATTATATTTTGCGGCGAGCATAGAGACTGAGGCCATGAGCCAATAAAGGCGGTTCGAGGAACCTTGTTTTTGAATTTAGGGCGGGAGGTGGATGAGCTTCGTGCCACTGTTGTCCGACGAACCTATGATGGATTAATCTATTGTGTATGAAGAATGATTAGTTTGTGTTGATGCTTTTTTATTCTTTTAGAAATCATGAGTTTTAAAATCCTTTCATAACAAGCAAGTAGAGAAGTCTAAATTTGAAGTCTTTTAAATTATAGAATAGTCCTAAATGCATTATAATGTAGTTAAGATATTTAGACCACACTTTTCTATGTTTTCAATATAATGTAAACTAGTCTAAGACTTTGCAAGAGAATGTTTATCTTTTGTTATTAGAAGATTCGCTGAAATGGGAGTTGTTTTAACATAAACTCTCTTTCATTACTCCAAACTCGAGAATTGATTGTAACTTTGGGATTTTGTGCCACTCAATAATTTTGGGGTTAAGTGATCGTTCATATCAAGTCTTATGGTTTTAGTAGGTGGCTGCAACTTTATGATGATCATGTTGGCGATAGGATCCATTTGGGTGCTCGAAAGATGTAATCTCTCATTTGAAAGATACACGAACAATAAAACAAACTTACTCTGCTGCAGTTATTAATTATTATAAATATCAAAGGTAAAAAGTTGAAATAAACTTAATAATATATTGTAAAAAAATATAATCCCGACTAGTTTCTTGACGACTTCAAGGTACACAAGCTACTTGAACCAATTGCAACTTGCAAAAAACATATAAGCTTGCAAGTTGTTCTTGTTTAGAGATGTTTTAAGTAACTTTTCATTGTAGCGAGGTTTAATCTTACAAGTTTGATAAACAACGTTGACCTTGTTTTGCTAGAATATTTTAACATCAACAAAAGATAAACCGTTACAAAACAAAACATGAAAATCCAGCATACAAAACAGATGCTGGGCCACTTAGACCATTGACCTCTTGATAGTACCAAATTTTTTCCTTCTTTAAGTTTTTCTTATTAATCTTCTTTATTACTTCTAAAAGATTAGCACAAATGATTAGTCAAATCTAATTCTCATCCATCCCAAGATGTTCACTGAATGAGATTTGAACTTGGGTATCTTTTGAGACCTTCGGGACACCTTACCACTTGGCCACCTTTTCGAGATGATTAACAGAGGTAAAAAGTGTTGATATGACATAGCTTCTTGAAAACAACTTAATAATAAGCTGATAGGTTACCTGTTTCAATAAGCAAATCCAAACAGCCCCCTTAAACAGCTTATATTTAAGAAGCAGATAATCGACCAATGTCAATCTATGTGTGAAGTGGTGAGCTTCAAATTAATAATCCAAGGAGAACAATCCAGTTTGAGGTAAGCGATCTTAAAGTGCTTACTAAAAACAGGACCTCTTTCAAATGAGGTATGAGCAGTTTGAGGTAAGTAATTTTGAGCATTTATCACTTAGTTGAAGGCTTTAGGAAATGAGACTTGTTGTGGTAGTCTTTGAACTATAGATAAATCATTAAAATCGGTTAAAGTGACTCAATGGTAAGTTGCTAAACCAAGAATCAGCGCGCACTTTCTGCACTTCCTTACTTCAAACTAAATATTTATGTGATTAGTATTGTCACTCTGTTTCGAGCACAACTTGTGATACTTGATTTGCCCCTTGGATAATGAATGTGAATTCAGTTGTAATCCAGCTTACGAGTTTTCTAAGATCTTAAATTAAGACTATTAGAGTGAGGATTTCAGCTTCGAGTGTTGTCCAATTACCATAACTTTTTTCCGTGTAGAGGTTGACGGTTGTATGTAATCAACGATAGTGGGTCAAAATGAGTAACAAGTTGGGTTGACCCGTGAACACTTTTTTTCCAGGTTTTTAAAATTATACAAATAGTTAATGCTTTTGCCTCTCGCATCTCACTAAGCATAGGGCGCGAAGGCAAGTCTCATCAGAACTGTGTGTAAGTGTTTGTTGTTTAAGAGAAATAATTACCAATGCTACATTATTTTTTTGAGTAAATTAATTAAGAACATTATTTAGTTATGTATTTATTTATGGATATAAGAACATTATTTATTTAGTGAATATCATGTGTACACAATCGATCCGGAATATGTTTTTTGCAGTTGGCCTTACTTTCTTTTTTTTTTCTCAAAGTCAGAACAGTTATAAGGTGCCGCAATAAAGTTGAGTAAACTACGAATTTTGTTCTGTGCTATACATATTAGAGGGCAACCTCTTAAATTTGCATACTTGAAGTCGATCTTTCATTTGATATTTGAGGTTTGTAGTCAAATAAAATTGTGTTTGCAAATCTTGATCTACATTTGACTAAATACTCTCTTTCATTTGATATTTGAGGTTTGTTGTCAAATAAAATTGTGTTTGCAAATCTTGATTTACATTGACTAAAATGTGAGGATGCTAGAATTATTAAGTCTCAATCTTTGAAAAGTAAAACTTAAGAGTTCATAGGAGACTCCTGTGAATACAGGTGTGTCTTATTCACCTGCCCGCACAAAGGTCCCAAAGCATATTATTAACTTTAAGACATTCATTCTCAATGCACTATGGTATATAACCTTAGAATGTTTTATCTCATTTACCTATGTGAGACAAAATGTTCTGATTAATAAGTGTGTCGAGTTGTTAACAAGTGTTTGCAAGGGTGTTTAATGAGTGTGTCAAGTTGTTACATATATTTAGACTTTAATTTTCTACATTTTTTGTAATATTAACTAGTATAAGACTTCGCTATAAAATGACATTCCTTTTGATATATGATTCCTTTTGTCAAACTCGAAGTCTTTAAACATTAAATGAGTAACTCGGTTTGTATTTCTTGCAATATGCATGTTAAACATTTGATGAATCTTGACCAAACTATGTTATACAAATTAGACAGAAACATTTTAGTTTCGCATAGTTGCAGTCGATCTTTCAGTTGATGTTCGAAGTTTCTAGTCAAATCGTCTTTGCAAATCTTCATTGACGACAACATATGGCTAAATACTCTCCAATTAGAAGACGCTATTTTTTATTTTATTTTTGTCATTGTGGGTTTATATTCTAATAGTCTTTACAAAAGAAAGGTAAAGTGTGAAGTCTCTCTTATGAAAACTTAAAAGCTCATACGATTTTCCAAACTCATATATTAAAAGTAAAGCGTGATGTCACTTTTACGAAATGTTAAAAGCTCAGACAATTATTCCAAACTCATGTATTTCTGTCGTAATAGAATTAATATTGACGGAAAAGAACGAGTTTGAAAGCATAGTATTAACTTTAAGACATACACGGTGGTATATAAGCTTGGAAGATTTTTCTCGTTGACCTATGTGGGACAAAAGCACAAATCACTTCTAAAAAAAAGTGAAACCTTGAAAAATGATACTACTACGCTTAGCTCTAGAAATTAACCCTTATTACACTAGACTTTTAGAAAAAAGGTTATAAACAAAACATGACCCATGGCGGGCCACTTAGACTATGGACTTTTTACTTTTATTTGTCGACCCGGTTGTTTTGGTAATACTCCGCACGTTGTTAATTTTTTTCCTTCTTTCAATTTTTTTCTTATTAATCTTCTTGATTACTTCTTAAACATTAGCAAAATGTTTATTGATTCTATATCTACGTTTTTAATTATATTTATTTGTGGCTATATTTAGTTAGGGGTGTAAAAGAGCGTAATTGATAGTGAGCTACTCAAGATCGACTCGTTAAAAGGTCAAAACAAGTCGAGTCTTAATGAGCTCGAGCTTAACATAAAGCTCGTTAAACATTTGAGGGCGAACCCAACCTTCTAATATCGAGCTCGATTATGTACGAAAGCCTAAATGATCTTTATATATATATAACATATTGGTGAATGGTAAAAGTAGATTTCATATCTCTTTTGAGATAAATAAGCAACTTAGATGCAAAATAACATATTTATAAATTGTACAAATGTACAATCTGTGGAAAACTAGAAGGGGGGGTTGAATAGTTTTACCAATTTAAAACTTCCTTTTAAATATTTAGATCGACTTATGTGAATCTATTTGGTTGTTTATGTTGGATGTTGATAGATAGATATATAAACATGTAATGAAAGATAAAGAGTAAGAAGCACATCACCACGACACAAGTATTTATAGTGGTTCGGCTACAAGGACACCTTCCTTGCCCTACTCCACTCCCCGAGTCACCTCCTAGAGAGTTCGTAAGCAATACTTGTAAAACCCTAAAAATATAAACGCATAATAAGACTATTTTACCCTTGAAATCAAAATTTTAAAATACGTAAAATATAATAACGTTCATTTAACGAAACTAAAAACCTAATTTATATTTTTAGTGAAAAACCTAACGTGTATGTAAATTAACGACATTGGTACGACAAAAGAATATAAGTCACGCGACGTAAGGTTGGGCCGCTCGTCACTTGGGCCGTGTGATGTTTGCGTCCGGATTGGATCAAGCCGAGAGCCAAGTGGGCTGCGCCTTTTGTTTCGTTTGGGTTCAAGCCGACTACCCAACATAAGCCCACGGGCTGTTTTCTTTTCTTTCCTTTTTCCCTTATTGAGCCGAAGCCCACCCTCAATCCCTTAAGGACCCGATCGGTGACTATATATACGAAACACAAACCTCAAACTTGAAACCCTAGCTACACAAAGTCTCGGCACACAAGGGTTCCCTGCTCTTTTTCTTTCTTTTCCGATCGGTCTCTGCTACTCCTTGTGTTCGACGTGCGTGTGATCCGAGCCTCGCCAAGGTATAACTTTCCCTTCGTCTAAATTTCTTTTGCATGCAACACGTTAGTAGATGTTTGGATCCGTGAGGTATATTGCGAGCAACATGTATGAATCGGACTATATGAATGAAATATGTCACGCGTTTAAGTAATTGTAAAACATGCGAACGTAAAACACTTAATTATGTCGAGCCACATGAATCATGAACATGTATAATACATTTAAGGTTAGCGCATGGTTTGAGTCGAAAAGGTGTGGTGTAAATAAACGTGAAACATGAACTCATTGGTCTCGTTAATGAGCTAAGTGATAGTAAAATATGCGTCACATTAATAAGCATGTTGTGACTTTGTTTGAGTGTCGAGTTGCATGCGCACCTTACCCTAGCGAAAGTCTTTTAAAACAGCCTTTGGTGATCGAGTACTCATGTTAAGATGTAGGTTAGTATCATGTCGTGTTGAGTAAATGATTAAGTGTTTATGGGTGTCGAATGGGTTGTGAGTCGGGAAAACAACATGTAGCGAGCTGGGATTTGCATGTATATTGCATACATATTGAATCAAGGGAGGGGGAAAGGATTTTGGCCATGTTCACGTAGGGTAAACGAGTCGTCATATGTGAGTTAATTAGTGTTAATGCATGCGAGGAGTCCGAGTTAACTTCCGTTTGAGTTTTCATACGTTCTAGGTTAAGGTGGAAGTCATTTAAAAGAAGTAACATGTCAATTAAATACGTATTAATATGATAATAAAAGATTTGGGAAAACCCTAGAACATTAATGGGAGACGAATAGGGTTAAGAAGCTAAGTGTGCTAATTCGTTATTTCATGTGAAAATAGTAAGTTTTGAGGTCATTAATAACTGTTGATTAATCGTATAACGAGCTCGTACTAAGTGTGATGTAAACATGCGTGAGTTATGATTTTATGCAAGAAGTCAAGTGTCATGGATTAAATTAGAGTATGCATGGTCTCATTAAGTTTGTATTTCGAACAATGTTACATGAGAGTCTTGGTCAATCACGTAAGATATAGAAGTTGGTGTAAACTGTTGTGAAAGAAAGTCTTAAAATCCGTTCTTGACATTTATAAACCCTATACTTTGAATGACGATCATATAAGTCCTCCATTAAGATATTTGTCATATTAAACCCTTAAGTTTACCATTTCTCAATTGCAACCCATAAGTTTGGCTAATTAATGGTTAAGATTATAAAATGTTGGAATTCCGTCCGTCACTAAGAATAAGATTATACTTACGACTTTAAGAGTGTGAACGCGATAAATCCGTTATAATTTAATGATGCTAATAAGTATTAAATAAATCATAATCCGTGTAGATTCGTTGAAGGAGACGCGACGTTACATCTTCGTGATTCACTCATTCGTTTGCTTTTCTCTCATTTGCTTTAAGGTACAGATATTCTGACCTTATCAGTAAAGTTTCCTCATGTTTTCCTTTCTTTGTCATTTCTCTTATGCTTATTAGGGTTCCCAATGCCATTGCTATGAACCTTTTCTTTGATTGTTTGATCTCTTGCTTATCTGGACTTCTGTATTATTAAACCATGCAATATCTGATTTGAACTTGTGTTATGAAGACTCTGATATGCATATTTGTTGAACCTTACTAAGTTTAATTATGAATGTATGATTTGTGATTGTGATATGAACTTCGACTTCGAATATCGAATATGAACCTTATGATATGAACTATCCGATATGTTATCTGTGACCTTGTGTTTGATTATGATCTGTGTTATATCTGAAGATCTGTTTGACCTAAGTTAGTTTGACACCCGAGCTAAATATTTCACTAGTCATGGGGGGTTCCATGTCCGTGTCGATGATGCACCCTCGACATGACTCTAGGGCATAGAGTGATGTTACGCCACGTCCCTTATATGTTATCTGTTATGAGCTCAAGTTATGTTATGACCACTATCCGATCGCTGTTGGGGTATGGATGCATCCTAGATCGATCTGTTATCCGATATGAATTGTCCGTGAATGATGTTGTGTGCAATACGCGTCTTCACAAAATTCTGGGAGCTAGCTACTCCAAATTATTTTCGAGATTATTTCGTATAAGTATGATGTTTCGATATGATATGTTCGGGCTCGTGGTAGTTAACTAAATCCTTATCTGTATATGCGTGTTAAGTATTCTTTATGGTTCGGTATTTTCGAGTGTTATATTATGTATTATGATATGACATGTTAGTGAATGTGCTCATGACGTATATGTTCAAGTGATTACTAGTTGCCATGCTAGGATAGGATTAATATGTTTAAACATGATTCGTATATCTGATATTATGTTAGTTTATCGTTACGTGAATGCGTTGATCTACGAGATGAATGTGCTAGTGTACAATTGAGTGTTTTGGAAGTTTAGTATGTGTGATGGTTCAGTTAATTTTATAAACCTTGACTATCGGTTAGTTATCATCATTGCATATGTGACCGCCATGTTAAAACTTTGTTAATGTTAGGATTTGATCGAGAACTGGTTTAGCTTATGATATCGTTCGATAATTGATAATGGCTATGTTATGTCTTTGTCTATTTAGTTATAGTATGTCTACGTGTTTTCTATCGTATGCGAGACGCCATGATTTGACCGCTATTTCCGCTGCTACAATATTGAATTAAGTGTGTTAAATGTAGATTAATTGATTGTATGTATGCCATGTTTATTTTCTAGGAATTGTTTCCGTTAGACATAGACTTTTCGTTTGGTTTATATGTAATATATTTTCTTGATATGTTAAGTGTCTGGTTATTCTGAAGTGTTTGCATTTGTGTCATTAATGTGCGATGAGGTGTTTAAACTGTTATGTGTTTGTTTGGATTTCTGTATAATTGTGCTTCCGCAGAATCCTCAATGATTCAGTATTCTCATTCCGTTGTGATTTCGTCATTTGTATATTTCTTTTGTTTAACTTGTGTTTCTGTTATATCTGTTCACTTGTGCTTTGTAAGCTCAGCCGCATTTCTTTCTGCTGGCGGGTTTTTTTTTAAGCATTCAAGATGAGCTTATGGGATAGGCGATCCGGGTTGAGAGTAGAGACGAGAGCAAGATTTGAACATAGAGATCTTAGATTTATTTTGATTATTAAGACGTTTATGTTTCCTTTTGTAAGTTTTGTAAAGGTTTCCGTTTTTGTATAGTATTTAAGGTTCTGATTTGAAACCATATTTGTGATATCTTTACCCTTGTCGGGTTGGGGTGTTACAAATACACCAACTCCTTATAGCGGAGAAGCCTTCACAACGTCGCTTAACCTTTCTCCGGTACAAAGCTAAATATCGAGTTCTTTCACACCAAGGCAAACCACACCTAACACAACGTCGCCTACCCTTTATACGGTGCTAGGCTAACCACCGGGTTCTTTCACTCCAAGGTGAACCACACCTACACAACATCTCCTACCCTTTATTAGGTACTAGGCTAAGCACCTAGTTCCATTACCATGGAGGAAATACTACCCATCGCAACACAACACCTATTCTCAAGGAGATATACTCCTTGTTACAACACCATCAAGGATATCACCATCCTTGGATCTAGTACTAGTCTATCTTGTACATCGAAACACACCATATCGATTGTACATCTAAGGCACGTTTCACTAATGCCTTTAGCTAGATCTTCAAGACACCTTTCACTAATGTCTTGTGGCTAGATCCTCAAGACACCTTTCACTAATGTCTTGTAACTTAGCTTCTAGGCGCCTTTCACTAATGCCTACAATATGGACGATCGACACCTTTCACTAATGTCTTCGTCTTGACCCTTGAGATATCTTTTACTAATGTCTTCAACATTACACTTCTTAGAAAAAAGAAAAGAATCATCAACAAGAAGACTTCAGTAGCCTTGATGATGAGGAAGCATGGTAACTCTTGGACTTTAGCTTGCTCGACTTCAAAGGTGGTGATCTTGCCTTTAAGAGGAACCTAGAAGATCACACAAAAACAAAAGATAAACTACATAGATCACTTAGATCTGAGGTTAGAGGGTTAGAATACTTGGGGAAGTATGTGTGTAAAACCCTCAATAGAAGGGAAGAAATGGCTCTCTATTTATAGAGAAAATTCTCTACTGTTCCCCGGATCTCACGGATCCCTTCCACTTGGGATCCGGCTAGCACAAAGCAAGGGATCCGTGGAACGCTCCTCTTTGCCCATGGGTATTTTTGGTTATGGGTCATGGGTCATGGGTTATGGGTTGATCCATGGTTTTCTTTCTAGATACAATGTATCTCTTGAGTGCTCACCAAGGGTTCAATGTATCTAGACATTCTCTTGAGTGCTCACCAAGGGTTCAATGTATCTAGACATTGGGTATGGGTCAATACCATGGGTTATGGATATTATTCATATATGATATAAGCATGATGTCATGTAATGGGTTATGGGTCAAGCTCCATGGGTCATGGGCATTGGGTTGTACCTAACTACATTCAATGTATTTGCCCAATGGGTTATGATACTTAAGTTTCTACCCATTTATATTACCCAATATACTACATACTAGTTATATGTATATTTTACCCAAATATGTAAACACTAGTTGTTGTACATATGTATTACTAAATCATAAAATCACTTATACTTGTTTTAGTGTTTTATGTGAAAATGTGAATATGTTAGAAACTATTAGTTCAAACCATTTACGTATTTTATTTGTTTCGTTAACATGATTTTACGTTTGTTATCGACAAAACATTAGAAGATCGTAAAATATAAATAAACGTTTTTACGGCTTATTTGTATTAACAATATCCCTCTTTTTGTTGATGACAAAACATAAAATTGTTTTAAAGAAAAGCTAAAATTCGTAAAAGTTTGAATTTGTAGTTTTTACTTTCTTCTTCCCCTTTTTGTCGAAACAAAAAGTGTTTGAAGGAAAGCAACACATTGTTTTTAAAAAACATGTGAAAGAAAAAAAATAGAGAGCAAGTAACGGGAACGGATCTCATCTTTTACTCCCCCTTGACGAGTCCATCCCTATGTAAGGGCGTCAAGAAAGTAATACTAAGCTAGTTTGTTTGCAACTAAGTTTGCAAAAGATTTCGTCTAAGTGACGAATGTGCTCCCCCTTGATGATTGCAATTTTGCAAAGGGATGTCGAGAAATGTAATCCTAATATTGCAAGTAATTTGCAATGTATTGTTTTGACACAAAGCTCCCCTAGCTTTAGGGTGTCAAAGGCTTCAAGTGTAGATTGAATAACTACAAAACAAAGGTTAGAAAACAAGTATAATGCACAATTTCCTGCATATGTCATGCAAGTTAGTAGAAAATATTTTTCTTCGTCTCACGGATCACGGTTTCCCTCCTAGTAGGGATCCGTCTAGGCAAATTTGAGGGATCCGTATAGCTGATGATTAAATTCAGCAATGGTGATGTAACAAGTAATGTTAACATCAAAATGAGATATGTATTCAACCAACAAACATATAATCAATGCAATATGGCAAGTAAACTATCATTCAATAAAACATAAGAGATGATCAACAAATCTCTAAAAACTAAGAGAATGATTTAGCCATATTCTACTAATACTAATAAGTGACCAAAGCTTAAGAAGCAACAATGTGCTTGAGTCTAGGGATGAGTAGACTTGTTGATTTGGTCCAATCTTTCAAGAAGATGATTAAACATGAAATGCAACTCATTTCGTACTTCTTGACCAAGTCCTTGGGTGATTAGACAATTAGAGCAATTATTGTCTTGATTAGGAACAGGATGTTTTGAGGAGGTTCTACAAATGATGGTGGAGGTACATGGAGTAATTTAGGATGAGGTTCTACTAGGAATGAGAGTGGTGGTAATGGAAATTCCTCCATATGATCAAGTCCTTGGTGGTTCCTTGTTTCCAACAATGGACTAGTTGGTGATGTAGGTGGTTCCTATTTTAACGAGAAGGTTAGTGAATGGGAAGTTCTCGGTGGTGAATGCTCTAAGGAATAGAGAGAGGCTCGGTAAAGGAGTGTAGTCCATACTCTAGGAATGAAGGTTTAGACGTTTTGCTAGAACTAGGTATGTTTGGTTTAGAGCTCAATGATCCCTTTTCTAATCTATGAGGTTTAATGCTAATTATTGCGGTTTTCTTGGCAATTGTTGATTGGGTTTGTTGAGGTGAGATTCTAGCACTATTATCTCTTACGGATGATGATTCGGTGGATGGGAAATCCTACCATTTGTGGGTTTAACCGGAGATGATTCGGTTGAGGAAATTTCGTGTACAACACGAGCAAGTTTCTTAGGTGGTTCTTGGTTGGATGAGTTAGCACTAGGAGCTTTCCTCATGATGAAATGACTAAGGAAAAGGTTTATAAATGCTGAGAATTATGTTGTGTTTGATGAATAAGGGATTCTAGCAAGATGACTTATAAAGGGAAGGATTTAGCAAGTGCATTCAAGACTTAAGTCTCTAATATCCTTGGAATGTGATGATTAGCATGCACAAGAGTTAACTTCATAGTTTTACAGATCTAGGGATTTAGATGAGGTGGAGTGTTTAAGTTAGCAAGATGAACTTGAAATGATTGTTCGAGCAAGAGTTGACATAAATCTGTCACCCAGATCCTATGGTTTCCACCAATGGGGGATCCGTCTAGGCTAATCCTAGGGATCCGGCTCTCAACAGCTATGAAAGGATAGAAGTGATGTTTGAAAGGTCTAAAGCCTATACCTTTTTGAATGTTTCAGTTCTCCTAAGTGTCTTTAAATGGAAGGGTACTTAAATGTTCAAGGGCAATGAGTGATGTAGCTAATGATTGCCTTATATGGAAGAAATTGGAACTTTCGTGAGTACAAATGAAAGAACAAAGATGACACTGAAATCTTGATAGTGTCAAATGGAGCTAAATGATCCTAGTGATCAGATAGTGACTTAGGATAATGTCTTGGAGAAGATCCTAAAGGTTTTAAGGTGGAAGAACTAGAATTTGATCCATTTTGACCAATTTTGAGGTAACGATGATTATGATCAATTTTGCCATAATCGAAAGATTTCCAAGTCTAGATGTGAGGGATCATGTGAGAAATAATGAGTGATCTAGAGAGCGGAAGAGTAATGGATTTAGGTGAAACGATAGATCGAAAAGCACTTTGAGTGTGATCCTTAATGAGCTATGAGTGAGTGTGATGCTTACTAAGCTTGAGAAGGACTTAAGAGATCCTAAGGTATTAAGTTCAACTAGTGTGAAGTAGTCTAGGAACATGGTTTGAGGTGTTAAGGATTGAAACTCCACTTATTCCCGGATCCCCGGATCCTTCACTTGAGGGATCCGGCTACTTACAAACTAGGGATCCGCATCCAGGGACAGTTTTACTTAACGGTGAGCGTTTGTTCTCAGGTCGAAATTAGAAACTAATGATCTCTACAGTAAGCATACATGTATACAAGTAAAACATACTAAGTATCATGTAGAAATAGCACATAAGCAATTAAATGAGATCTAGCTCACAAGTAACACAGAGGTTTATCAAACTTAACAAGCGCTATTCAAGAAGCTCAAAATAGATTTACGATCTAGATTAGTAAATCATTTGTATTAACAATGGCATGCGAGTTAGATGATGGTGTTCAAGACGATAGGGTTGTTTTGGCCAACGGAAACAATGAACTATGTATAGTCATTATGGATGGTGATTAGCATACAATGAACTTCGTCCATGAAGTCATGTAGCTCTTCTCGATCAAAGCAAGATAATCGCTTGATGAGGCAAGTGGTTGTGATTAATTAAAAGAAAAATCAATTTTAAAACTTGGTTGATTAGTAATCCTAAGACAACGCAAAGTATTTCCATTGTAAACTTACTATAGGAAAACATGGGAGTATAGATTTCCCAAGTGAGAGAATGAATATGAGACTATTACTAGTGGTGCTCAATTACGGCTAAACACGACCATTTTTACGGGTGATTCCACATACACAACTTCTATCAAGGAAGCAATTCAACCGTTAGGTCAAATTGAGTTTCTAGTGCAATAAGTTCTCCAGTATTCATTCTCAAGTTAGGAAAATTTATATTCCTACAATGGCCTATCGAAGAGTAACAATGATGATACTTTGCTTCGTTTTTATTAATATTATGCCTAAAACAACTAAGGTGACGAAGGTGCCATGTTTAAATATAAAAATTTAAAGTTGTCCATATGGTGAACAAAAGTGGTTGGATGAGCTAGTTTAACACATGTTGTTGGAAAGCTCGAGTTTGGACTTTCGGATATGAACAATTATATTTGCATTTGCAAAGTAATTTACTTGAGTATATCAGATGAAATAATCAAGTTGTCAATCCTACTATGAAGCTTGGAAAGCGATCATGAAAAGGAAAACAGGAGAGTACATCATCAACACAAGTGTAGGTTATGATCCGATGTACATTCTTGTTGTTTTTAGAAAATAATACAAGAAAATATGAAATCAAAAAATCATATAGGCACATAAAATATTTATGTTGCACACATGACAAACTCAATCAAAAAGCCACTTTAGTGTGTTAAATGTTTTAAACATTTTTCAACTTATAAAACTAACATTTTCGACACAACTAGATGTTATCCCAAACACTCCTTCAAGTAGCACATTGATTAGTAGAAAAAATATTAAATCGACAAGAAAGATAGTGAATAGCAAGGTAAGGAAACCACATATAATAATCAATCAAACAAGCACAAAAGCTATTTGAGATAAGCAAATAATCAAGTAATGCAAGGGAAACAATTTATCATTTAGCATAGCATACGAAAGTTCTTTTCATCGCTTTGTGTTAAACATGTATACCAAGCTTGATTAGTTTCCTTTATAAATATGATCAAAACCTTGAATTCAAAAGAGGACACATTGTTATTCAAAGATGAAAACATCCGTTTCTAATTAGATCAAAAGTTTGTTCAAAAGTTATGACCAAAAAATGACTTTCTATTATAAATCAATGTTGGGTTTCTTTTGATTTCTCCTTTTTCACCTTAAACATTCAAAAAATGACTTTCTATTATAAATCAACCTTGTTGAACATGTTGGGTAATGTTTTGTTTTTGTTTTCTCCTTTTTCACTTTAACCTTTTGAAGCTTCTTTTTATCTTCCTGATCTTCAACCTCCTTCTCAACAACTATTTCCTTCTTTCTCTTTTCGGTTTCTTTTACAACCAATTGTTGATCATTCTCTTCATCGAGTTCCTCTTCAGTCTCTTCTACCGTCTCAAAGATCCTCATTATCACTTTTATCAGCATCTTTTTCCTCTTCAATTCTTCTTGCATCACCTCTAGTAAATCTTTTCGGAGTACTTTGCGTTTTTGATGCTTTTCTTTTCTGTGGACGTTTCATTTGTTTCTTTGCTGAAGTGTCTGTTCCTTCTTGATTTTTAGTTTGTTTCTTATCTGCTTCAATCTTCCTTTGCTTTTCTTGCTTTGCTCTTCTCCTCTTAGCGTTTCTCTGTATTTCATTCAATCTTTGAGCAACTGTTTTTGTTTTTTCTGCAAAACAAATTTATATTATATCATTTGTGATATAGTAATTGAAATATTCTCAGTACATAACATGTTTCTTTAATAACATGATATGTACCTTTAGCAGGGCTTTTCACTTCACCAATTGTTTTTCGTAGCGGCAATTTAGAGATTAGATGCCCTACATCATCTTCTCCATCTTCATTTTCTTTATCACCTACATCATCAACAATGAACAATTACTTAATATCCTGACAGTTTTACTCAAAGGATTAGGTGAAGGCATATCTCTTTTTACAAAGTTAGAGGCTATGCCTCAGATATTACCAAAATTCTTTATAATATCATATTTGATAAGTAACATAAATTTTTTTTACCTACTGAATAATTGTTCATTTTTGTCAAAGTCGTGCCTAAGCCTTTGCTGAAGCCTTTGCTTATCTGCACCCTAGTCAATTGACAAAGTTGAATACGTCTTTATTATATGACATGTGATATTTAACATAAAATTTTTGGTAGCTACAAAATATGTTACAAACATGTATTTGTGTTCAGAAATGTTGAAGACTATGCCTGTGGCTAAGCAAATATTAATGATTGAAAGTTTTTTCCAAAGGTTGTGCCTGTATTTAAGCCAAATCCTTTGTTTCTAATGAAAATTTTAGGTTATCGCATATTTAAAAGGCTAATTTAAAAGCAAATGTTTATTATATCATATTTGATATAGAATAAAAAACATATTTTAAAGCTTATTTTAAGTTATCATATATTCTCACAAACCATTTTGTGCATCAGGCACAACCTATTCCTTTGTCAAATGCTAAAGCATCTTATGCGGAGCATTTGACAAATGCATCTTCTGCGGCTAATCCTTTTACTTAGCTCCAGCCAAATCCAAAGGTAGCTTCCGCGACTGAGCCAAAGGTTTAGCCGAATAAGATGCCTTTGGCGAAGCCAAAGGCATCTTCTGCGGCTAATCCTTTTACTTAGCTGCACGGAATGCTTTGTTGAAGCCTTTTGCATTCGTCAAAGCTTCCGCAGCTGAGCCAAAGGTTTAGCCGCATAAGATGTCTTTGGCAAAGCCAAAGGCACCTTCCGCGGCTGAGCCAAAGTTTTAGCCGCATAAGATACCTTTGGCGAAGCCAAAGGCATCTTGTGTTATTAATCCTTTTACTTGGCTGCAGCAAACGCTTTTGTTGAGGCCTTTTGGATTCGTCAAAGTCGAAGGCGTCTCATGCGGCTAAGCCTTTGGCTTAGCCGCATAAGACGCCTTCGATAAACACTTCTAATCTCGCAAACCTAGCTTCTAAACTGTTAAAACCTAACTCCTAATCATAATAAAAAATCTATAAACTGTTAAAACCTAACTTCTATTTGCACATTTCTTCATCATAATCGCTATAAACAGTTTAAAATATCATATAATAATAAATAACAGTTGTAGATATTGAAATAGTTGTTTAGATTGTAAGATTATACCTGAAACCGGTTTTTTGACCGGTTTTTTATTCTTTTGTTTGCTCGTAGTTTCTTTTTTTCTCAGTTCTTTTAGCGTGACAGTTTCAGCGTCGGTATCTTCCATCTTCTCCGGTGATTTTGATAGTTTTTGATGATTTTTCCGGTATGGTTTTTCATCGATGTAAAAGTGTGACTAGTGTGTGTTTTTAATGTGTGTTTGGTAGGTTCATTGAATGTGTGAAATGAGAGTGTTAGCGCGTTTTAGTGTTTGTTGTGATTTGACGATTATACCACTCCGCTTTATTTTAGTGGATAGTATGTTTTAATCTCAACCATTGATTAAATTTGAATCAATGGTTGGGATGTGTCCCTTGGTATGTGAGGATTATTTGGTATGCAAAATAACCTCACTCTTATTATTATTGGTAAACTTACAAAATAAAAATAAAGTTAGAAGTCTTTGTTACAAAAACTCAATAGCTCATATAATTTTTCCAAATTCACATTTTACTCCCAATGTTGTTGAGAGTCAAACTGAAGTCGAAAGTATCACATTAACTTTAAGATAGAGTTGAATGTCAATATTGTATATAAAGTTAGAAGAGTTTCTCTCATTTACCTATGTGGGATAAATAAAAAAGTTCAACTCCCCAATGGCAACCGCTTCGGAATTTCTTTCACAAACCTCTTAGGAGTCCGTGCACATAACACATTAAGGTTAGGATCAGTAATATTTTTTATTTTTTATTTAAAAAGGTAAATTTTATAGCCACCAAAAAAATAAACAGAAACCGACCCATGGCAAACCATGAACACACTCATGGAGCATAAGGTGGGCTAGTACAACTCAAAAAACAATACAAAAACTTAATACAAGAAAACTACTAACATAAAAACCCAAATACTAACTAAGCCAATATCCCAAAAACTGTAAGCCAACACTCAATATCAAACCAACACCCATTACCAAATCTGGACTAGGAAGCCCAAACCCCAATAAGAGGAAACCAGCTGCCAGCCCATACGATAGATAACAAAGGTACCACCAATCTGAGTGCAAGAGAAAATCTTCCAAATAGGCCACACCAAACTCTGCACACAACTACTCAAAATATGAGATTTTAAGACCTCAGTTTTCAACTTGCCAATACTTAGCCCTCTACCCTTATACCACTAGTCCATACTGCTATTATAAACAATTTTGTTGCAATCCCAAAAACCAGTATCTAACTTATTCCTCCCCTTACTGACAGAGATCATGGCATATCTCTTTAGATTATACTTATCAACGGTCATCATCATCCTGATCATAGCATGTATCCATATATTCCATACTACTACAATTCACATAGAACTTCCACATATTGGCTGCTTTCATAACTTCAACAGATGGTTTTATACTTAACCCCATAATTCTGAATCTGACACTTTCAGTAATGAGAGAAAACACAGAATCTTCACTTCTCTATCAATTCCCAAAAAGTCTCATATTTCTTTCTTGTCAGATAAAATATACCACAGCACCAAAAAAAGCCTCTGAATTACACTCCAAATAGTGTTTTTAGCAGCCTTATTAATAATACCAGAAACGATTTCAGCCCATATATTAGATAAGTCTTCCAATTTGGCCATACCTTTCAATCTTTCCCATAATCTTCTAGAGAAAGGACAAGCAAAGAATAGGTGGCTATGTGAATCTTTGCAGTCTTTGCATAGAGGACAACACATGTCATTTACATTAAGCCATCTAGATAACCTGTCTTGAGTTTTGAGTTTCCCTTTTAAAGCCATCCACATAATGAAGGCATGTCTAGGAATACATTGGGAGTACCAGACATGGTCATACCATATTACTTTAGGAGAGTCAGTCCTTGTGCCCTTCTAGATTTCTTTGACACTGAAGTTCTTTTCCTTGCCTTTCTTGTTGATCCAAATAGCCTTATCATCCAAATCATTAACTAGGTTAGGAACAGGAACATTAAGAACTTCAGAAAACCTACTATTCCATTGCCTAGGCCATTGCCATTCACCATCTTTAACCAACTCAGCCACTTTATTACATTTCTTCATATTGGCCTGATAAATGGGATTGTCATTGATAAGCCTGCAAAGAGGCCCTTTACTATGCCATTTATCATACCACACATTACAGAGCTTTCCATTACCAATCTTGAAGGATACAAAATTTTTAATTTTATCCCTCAAATTCAGAAATTGATTCCAGCACCAAGATGTCTTAACAACACTTCCCCCACTCCAAATGCTGCACCCCTTTAACCAATGGATATTCACCCATTTAACCCAAAGGGAATCCTTGTTAGAAATCACATTCCATAAATGCTTTGACATAAGGGTTTCATTCCAATCATGCAAAGGTTTTAAACCCAGACCCCCTTGATTCTTTGGTTTGCAGACTTCCTTCCAAGAAACACTGGCCTTCTTACCAACTTTGTCACTAGCAGCCCATAAAAAACCCTTAAGAAGATTATCAATACTATCAAAAAAATTAATAGGAAGAATGAATATAGAGGCCCAGTAGACTTGGAGAGAACAGAGAATGGAAGCAATGAGTTGAAGTCTTCCAGCAAAAGATAGAGTTTTGTTTCTCCAATCATTAACTCTTTTCTTGACATTATCAATAAGGATAACACAATCACTTTTATTCAGCTTTCTAGCAACAAGGGGGACACCAAGATACTTGATAGGAAGAGATCCTTCACTGAAGGGCATGACCAGCAATATTTTTTGCTTTTCTTCAATAGGAACATTCCCAAAAAAAGCAGAACTCTTGGACATGTTAGGATACAGACCAGAAGTGTAGCTAAACTCATCCAAAGCTCTTCTCAAAATAGAAGCAGAGTTCAAATCAGCATGACAAAACAACAGGAGGTCATCAGCAAAACAGAGATGAGTTATTTCCAATTCCTTACAACCCCAATGGAATTTGAAATTACCATCAACCCTCATTTGTCTTTTAATCATTAAGTTGAGCATTTCCATGATAATAGTGAAAAGGTAGGGTGACATTGGGTCACCCTGCCTTAAACCTCTCTTAGCTTTGAAGAAACCATGGGATTCTCCATTAACATTAACAGATATAGAGGCAGTCATTAAGCATTCCATAATCCACTTGATCATAATAGGATGGAAACCAAACCCTTCAAGAGACAACTTCAAGAAACTCCAACATACTGTATCATAAGCCTTCTGAATGTCCACCTTGAAAGCACACCTTCTCGCCTTATTAACCCATGTGTAGCCATTCATTAACTCTTGGACTAAAAGGACATTATCACTAATCTGTCTTCCTTCCACAAAAGCAGTTTGATTGCAGTCAATTAACCTTCAATCTATTGGTTATGACCTTGCTGATGCACTTATAGACCACATTGCAGCATGCAATTGGTCTATAGTCAGTAACTTTCGTAGGGCAACTGATCTTAGGAACAAGAGAGATAATAGAAGTGTTTATTTCACCAAGCATTTTTCCATTCCTAAAGAATTCTTTGACAACCTTGATAACATCTTTACCAACAACCCCCATGAAGCTTTGAAAAACTTGGATGTGAAACCATCTGGGCCAGGAGCTCTATTATCCTCAATATCAAAAAGGGCAGTTTTGATTTCATCATCTGTTATAGGACAAACCATATTCCTAGCATCATCATCACTGATCTTCTTAGTGAATAAGCTACTAGGATTATGAACAGGATATATCTCATCATTACAGCCCATAAACTTTTGGAAATGCTCAACAAAACATTCAGCAACTTTTTGACCAGAAAACCATCTACCATCTTCACCAACAATAGAGTCAATTCTGTTTTTGTTTAATCTACCCTTCATGGCATTATGGAAGTAAGCATTATTTTGGTCACCTTCCTTTAACCACTCGATCTTTGATTTCTGCCTTAACACCTTCTCTTCATCCATGAGAGCCTCCTTGTAAGCATTCGTATATATCATTTCATCCTCCCTCAACTCAGGGTTATTAGGATCTTTATGAAGGTCCATCTGCACTCTTTTCAGTTCATCTCTTAACAACTTAACTTTATCAAATACATTCCCATTCTTCCTATTCAGACCCCTCATGTGTTTCTTCATCATATTAAGTCTTTTCGCCAAGACATACATATCAAAACCCTGAACAGGCATAAACCAATTATCCCTAACAGTAGATAAGAAATCACTCTTATCAGCAAGATAGTTCATAAACCTGAAAGGTTTACACCTCTTCACTTTAATACTAGAAATACTCAAAACAGCAGGACTGTGGTCAGAGGTAACAAACGGAAGAAAATTTTCTTTGCAAGCACCAAATTTATCCAGGAAATAACAGTTACCCATGACCCTATCGAGTTTTTTGAGAATACCTAAATTAGGATCTTGCCTTTTCTGAATCCAAGTATAAAACATCCCACTCATGGGAAGGTCTTCCATATTTAAATGATCCACACAGCATCTAAAGTCTTGTACACCATATTCTTTAATTAAACCTTCCTTAGAACATTCATCAGCATACAAGGTGACATTGAAATCACCCAACATTACCCAAGGAGACTCTCCTACAATATTCGTATGGTTCTTTAAATCTTCCCATAGGCCCAATCTATTTTTAGGATCATTTTCAGCGTAGATGAAAGAGACAAAAAAAGAAACTTTATCATCAATAGTATTGGGTTAATCCCAATCGACCCAGTCAACACCCATTTGACCCGGTCAACCCAGAAGTCAAACAAGAAAGTCAAGATAGCAGTTTTTATGACAGTTACAAAATAACTGTCAAATGGCAGTTACAATCCTTAAAACCGACATATTGTGAACCAACATGTCGTTTCACTTTGTACCCTTTCATTAGTATATATAGTTAGCACTTTGTACAGAATTCATTATGACTTATTGATTAATACAAAAAGCTTTTACAGATTTATTGTTTCTTTATTACTTGGTAAATTTTGACATAAGTTAGAAAGACCATTGATCCATCGATTGAGGCCAACAATTGGTATCAGAGCGGTTTGGTCACACTAACCAAGAATCATCATTTACCAGTTTCGTTTTTTAGTTTCTCAGAATCAATAAGAACCTAAAACAGTTTCGGAAAATTTTTTTCTGCAAAATTAACTTGAACACAAATCAAGTTATCATCTTTGTGTTCTAAACGTTCGTCGCATCAAGGGGAACAATCACACAAGTGATTACTCCAACCCGGCAACAAACTTATTAGCACTATTTTCAACAAATCTGATTTTTTTTTTTCAGGATCAGAAACGAATTAAAAAAACTCGTTTTACATATTGATTCAAACAAACTAAACGAAAAGTCATCAATTAGGGCAAATATCAAAGATTCAAATAAGAACAAACACACCTGTTCCGAACAAGAATCAAGCCCTAGAACGTTTAATTAAGCCATCAATTTGACTTAATTAAGTCTCCAATCTTTCATATCACTCTCGGTTTAAAAAGCCCCAATTCACCGAAACCCTAGAAATTTCGATTGAAGGGAATCAGTGCTCGCGAAGAACACTACAAACCGGAGAAGAAAAGGAAACCATCAAGATTTGGAGAACAAAAAGAACGGATCAATTCCCAGAAAGTTAAGAGACGAAAAATATTCAGTCTCTCAAAAGAGACTCTCACTTTTTATCTCAGGAAAAGATAAGAGATACGGAGCACCAAACAAATAAAAGAGGCGTACAAAAAACATAGGGTATTTTACCCATCAGGTTTCAGATTTTCCAAAATCACACCCTCTAGTTTATTTTTGTTTATATATATATAGTTTTGTATCTTAAAGTATTTTTAGTTTAAGTTTTAAAGTATTTTTAGATTTAAGTTTATAAAGTAGTTTTAGATTTAAGTTTTTTTAAGGAAAAGTTTTAATAGTTTCTAAAAGGTTTAAGTTTTAAAAAAAAAAAAAAAAGTTTTTTTTGTTTGGTTTATGACAAGAAAATTCCAAGATTATTAAAGTTTTAGATTTTCTTATTTGGTTTACGGTAAGAAACAAGTTTTTAAGATTTTCTTATTTGGTTTATGATAAGAAACAGGTTTTAAGTTATTTTTCTTATTAGGTTTAAGATAAGAAATATATAAAGTTTAAGGTTTACAAGTTTTAAAGATTAAAGTTTCTAAAGTTTTTTTACAAAGTATTTAAAAGTTTAAAAGATTTTAAGTTTTACATTGTTAGGTTTTAAAGATTTATAAAATTATTAACAAAAGTTTTATAAGAATATTATATCAAAATGGGAAAAGGCGAAACAAGTAGCCAAATTAAAAGTTTAGATACCCTAAACTTTCAATGTCCCTTGTTAAATTCAACAAATTATACTATATGGTCTATAAGAATAAAGATCATACTACAAGCAAATGGTCTTTAAGAAATGGTAGAACCTACTATCGCGACTCAATCAAATGATAAAAGAGACAAAATCTGCAATGGCATACCTATTCCAAGGACTATCTAAGAATTGATATTACAAGTGGCAAATTGCAAAAGCAAAAAGAAGTTTGGGATACATTGAAGACTAGAAATATTGGAGTGGAACAAGTGCAAAAGGCAAAACTGCAAACACTCAGATCCGAATTTGAAATATTGCAAATGGAGAATGATGACACTATCGATTCATTCACCGCAAAGATGACATGTATTACTTCAAAAATGACAAGTCTTGGATCAACTCTTGATGAATCAACTCGCACGAAAATTATCAATTGCACTGAAAGATTCATTCACATGGTCGCATCCATAGAGCAATACTCCGATCTAGATAAAATGACTCTAGACGAAGCTATTGGTAGATTGAAAACCTTCGAAGAAAGAGTAAAGGCAAAGAAAGGAAGAACATTTCAAGATCAAGATAAACTATTGTTTACAAAACACAACAACAATACTCAAAGACATAATCAAGGAAAAGGAAGATACATTCCACCACATAGCCAAAATCATGACAAAGAAGGAAATTTCTCACAAGATTATAATGAAGCAACACAAAAGCCTAGAGATTTCAAAGAAAGTTAAGTGTTATAATTGAAATGAATATGGACATTATGCCTCACATTGCCATAAAAGAGATCGAAGATATCAAAGAAAAGAAGAGACAAACCTCATCGAAGAAGATTTAGAACCAACCCTCTATTGCAGCTTTCAAGCACTATTGAAGATCTACGACAACGCGATTGTGATTAAGGGGGAGAATATTGGGTTAATCCCAATCGATCCAGCTCAACACCCATTTGACCCGGTCAACCCGAAGTCAAACAAGAAAGTCAAGATAGCAGCTTTTATGACGTTACAAAATAACTCAAATGGCAGCTATAATCCTTAAAACCGACATATTGTAAACCAACATGTCGTTTCACTTTGTACCCTTTCATTAGTATATATAGTTAGCACTTTGTACAGAATTCATTATGACTTATTTGATTAATACAAAAGCTTTTACAGATTCATTGTTTCTTTATTACTTGGTAAATTTTGACATAAGTTAGAAAGACCATTGATCCATCGATTGAGGCCAACAGCTTACACCACAGTCAGGAAGCAACTCAGTAGGCGCGGAAACAAACTCCTTCCCATATTTCGCTCTAAAATTCTTTTTAACCTCCACAAGCTCCTCGATATTCGAACATCTAGGACTTGCAAATATCACGCTTGTAATTGCTTCCTTCAAATCAATTGGACAAGTCCTATCACAAATACTTCCGCCACAAAATTAGTAAATCGCTAAGTTATAGTAGTACTTTAAAGAAACGATAATAAAAGATAGCTTACTCGTGACTCGATAATGTGCAAACGTGCTACAATAAGCTCACAATATATTTCGATCAAATCATATGCCTATCATCTTCTCTCTCTCGATTACATGCTCAACGATACAATATATACAAATCACCAACATTAAACAAGCATATTTTTATACCGACTAATAATACTAATCGAATGCATACTCTAATTGCGGTAGCTCGATCATCTCCTCACGCCAACAATGAGCTAGTTCCTTCTTCATTTGAATAACCCGTGCTCCTTTCTTATTCCTCATTAACTTGATTCGCGGCCGTGCTAGCTAGCTTTAACGACGTCTTATCTGTATTAATCATTCGACATATTATCACCAAAGTCAACTTTTATACAATTACAAAAAAAGGACAAAAAATCAAATGAAAAACTCGAGATTCAGGTTGCGTTTAGTTGTAGAAAAATGACGGTCTATTACTAAAAATATTAAGTGTTCAAATCGAATATTTACCATAAAAGAAAATTAGAAAAACGGTCACGATGATACCTCGGTTAGACCGAATACATCTAAAAGTCTAAAGCAACATGTTTTCTAAAATTTATTTTGCAGCTTTTACGTTTCATCTAAACACGTTTTCTAAATTCTAACCAGTTCTTTTCTACACCAAAAAAACCAAGAAATTTTTCTACAACTAAACTCACTCTTGATATCTTGATCATAAGCAACTAACATGCATGAATATGAATCATAGAATATAAGACATAGTCATGTAAACAAAAGTCAACGTTAAGAAAACTAAAAAAACAAGATGATCATACCATTTAGCGACATGAAATCTTTTCTTAATTCCAAGCATTGTGAATTAATGAATTTAATGTTTAGTTCTTGATGATATGTAACTGTATGTATATATAACTATGATCGACTTTTTAAGGTTTTGTAACGAATTTAATGAATGAAAAATTTAATTATGGAAAATAATATGCGATTGTTATAGGAGAGTTATTTAAATATTGTAGTTTGTCGGTTTGAAGGATCCAAAATACAAAATAAATAAAATAGTATGTTGCAAAATCCTCCCCTCTAGTTTGGTTAAATTAAACAGTATTCGCGGTTTTTAAACCTTTGAAAATGTTGGTGCGGTTTTGAGAGAAACTTTGATGTGCAGGTATCGTGTTTTCAAGAACGGATTCGAAAGCGCTTGTTGGCTAGACGGAAACGTTTTTGTTGGTGAAAAGTAGTTATGGATGGCGGATAGAATTATGAACAGTGTATCTGATAGTTTGAGTTGAGGATATCGGTTGACACTGACACATAAGGATACCAGAAAAAATTTATCTGTGAAATTCTATTACGATATAGAACAAAGGTTGTTTGGACTTCAACATATATCAGATGATAGAGGTGAATCAGATTATGTCGGCAGAAGTTTTGATCAAATTAAATTACCCTCAACATTTTTGTAAACGGAGAACATTTTCTAAATGGAGAACATTTTGTAATATAGTAATGTAGCCTAGAACAAAATTTGTAGTTTACTCAACTTACATGTTTACATGATAATTATGATAAGTTATACAACATTGTACAATACGAAGTAATAATTAGAGATTCACCAAATGTTTAACATGCGTGTTGCCAGAGATACAAAACGAGTTATAAATGAACACTTAGTAAGAGGATATGTGCAAGAAAAAGTTATAAAAATGAACTAATTATTAAGAGGAGCAATACAAACATTGAGTTTCACCATTTTAGGATACGTACAAGCATCGAGTTTCACCATTTTAAGTAGGGGTGTTATCGGGTCGTGTTGTCGGGTTTATCGGGTCGGGTTAAATCGGGTTTTTCATTATGAATAAGTGACCATAACCCGACCCGATAAGTAATCGGGTTATCGGGTTCGGGTTGTTATCGGGTCGGGTTATGTCGGGTCGGGTGATTCGGGTTAATCGGGTCGTTAGTTTTCTATTACCCATAAAATAATTTAACTGTCCAAACATATATCATGACTTAATTAGGATTATTTGCAGACATAGCTAACATGAACCATAGGTATTGAATAATATGAAATGTTATTCGTGACAGTGTGTGCATAGTTGCATAACTTAGTGATCAGTCAGTTTGGCCAAGTTCTAATCACAGCTTAAGTTTGAGACCGCACTAATCTAAAGTCTAAACTTTAAGATCTTCATCGGTGTTGTACATGATAATAGCTACCAATAATTAAGTGCTGACTAAATGTAGCACTAATCCAAAAAAATGTTTAGAGTTCAGCATATACAATAAAATAAACGATAGGCCTGATAACATAGAAAGAAACTATAGTAGTAGGAAAAATTAGTAGCATCCAATTGAAATAAACGAACTATTAGTACATTTACAGTTAAATGATATGGTTGGTGTAATTTTAAGAACTAGCGAGCTTATACAACTTTAGGGAAATAATTTGCGAAAAATATATATCGAGTCTTATCGGGTTGACCCGATGACCCGATAACAAAAATAATGCAACCCTAACCCGACCCGATAACTATATCGGGTTATCGGGTTCGGGTCACACAACCCGATAAGAGTTTTTAACCCGATTCAACAAGACCCGATAAGCTTTATCGGGTTCGGGTTCGGGTCGGGTCAACCCGACCCTACTGACACCCCTAATTTTAAGGATGGTGAATGTTCATGTGGAGAATATTGGCGATAATCGCTTTATAGATTTAGTTATGGGTCATAACTCATAAGTTTACAGAGATCATGTTTATGTGTAACTGATGCGGACAAGATTCGGGGTCGCGCATCGTAGTCTGTTGCTTAACTACGGCGTAACTTCAAGGTCAAGATTACGCCGTAATCTATCTTTAAATTTTAGTTTTCCATCATGTTGTCCAACTACGCCGTAGCTTGATTCTCAACTACGCCGTAGTTATAAGTCGGGTCAGTTTTAGGTTTTTTATTTTAAGTCGGTTCTAGAATATTCTAGTTAACTTTCTGCCCAAGTTTGGCTTCCCTATAAATATAGGGCTTGTGTTTATTGTAATTATTCAGAGAATCATTAATAAAATTATCTTTTAGAGTCTTTACTCGTGTTTTGGGTTTTATTCCCGCAAGGTGTGCCTTGGTTTTTACCCTTGGATTATAGTTTATCTAAATTTGCTTCCGCGTCCTGCGTCGTAACCTAAAACATTGTTCAAGGTAATATTTGAATCTAGTAGCGTTGTGTTCATGGTGATCATAATAATCGACTTATTTTAGTTTCTATATGACAACTTTATGCTTTAAGCATCTATACTGATTCATAAATGATCATGAATCGATTTAACTCAAAAAACTTAAAAGTTGAACCTTTAATAATTAAGTTAATATATGTCTAACGTGAAGCTAATGTGAACAGAAATTTAGGCATTTGAAACAAAAGCTTAAAGATAGAAATGAGTTTTGGTTTTATCCCACATAGGTGAGCGAGCAAACATTGAATGTTGAATGGTAGTCATATGCCACTTTATCATTCTTATTTTTTTTTTATTATTATTTTTTTTAATCAAATATGGACTTGTCAATAAGCTAATTAAACCTTTTAATCACATTTGGCTTTATCCAGAGTGGTACTTATCTCTATAAGCCTCTTCAGCGGGAAATATTACATCAACTCTTATTTTATTGAGCATAGTCTGATTTGTTCGTTAAATTATAATAACTCTTATGTTATTGTAACAAAGACTTCAAGCTTTACTTTTCTTTAAGAATAATAATCCACATTGACAAAACAATAAGAATTACTATCCTCACTCACAAGTTGAGTATTTATTCGTGTATGGTTGATTTGTATAGTCGAGCGGGATTAGTGGGAAAAGCTTTGGTTATACCAAATAACATGTCATTTCCTACTCGTGCAACAATATGGCGTTCACTTTTGGCTGGCTGTCTAAAAATATAGAAATCGGAACATTTGCATACGACAAACTTATGTCACTAAAGCCACAAGATGAAGCTGGTTATGAATTGCTATCAAGTGTATACACAACATCTTGTAATTGGCAAGAACTATCAAAAGTTAGGAAGTTAATGGATGAGGAACGACAACAACGAAGCCGATTATGGTTTAGAAGTAATCAAGAAGGGTAATAAAAAAGAAAATTGAAGAAGGAAAAATTTGATGGTATCCCACATCGACGGGTGGAACAAAAGCAAAAAAGGAGCGGGATATTATAATAACCGGGTCACTTAATAAAAAAGGTTCATGAAAGTTGCAAGACCTGCCCGCTTAAGGTCATTCCAAATGATGGGCCATTATGTCATCTCGACTTTCATGTTTTAGTTTTAACCTTTTTAACAAGAATCTGAAAAAGGTTTTACGCTTTTTTTTTCCTTTTTTGTTTTTTGTTTTAAATCTAAACTTGAGTCAACATTTAAGTGTTTATTTTTTATTGGCGTTAAAATATTGTAGTAAAAAAAGTTCATTTTAATAAAGCTAACTTGTAAGATTAATCCTCGCTTCAATGAAAAGTTGAAACATCTATAAACAAGAACAACTTGTAAAATTATAGTACTATTTTTTGCAAGTTGCAACGGATCAAGTATTTAAGGACTGGATCAGTTATTATTAGGGGGTGGCAAAGGTCTCGGCATGGTTGAGTTATGAACCCATACCGCACGGCAACACCATTGCCAGTGGTGCGGTATGGGTGAGGCGGCATGGGGAGCGGCTTATGATGCCCTAGCGGTTTGGGAAGAGAGGTTCAAGTCCTCGGCGTAAATGCGTTTTGTGCGACCCAAATTCCTTCAAACTTTTAGCACATACAATTAAAAAGTTAGGAACATTGTAAATCACCTATCACTTAAGCGTTGCACATTATGAAACTTGAGTTGCAGGAAACAATAAAACAAAAATAAAGTTACCGTGAGTAACTAGCAAGAAGTTTTCATTCGGGTATTTATCGGCAAGCAACTTGATGGTGTTTTTGTACCTGTCCTGAGCACCCTCTGCCGACTCTTCCCACTTGGGCAATTAAATTATGAATTAAAAAAAAAAAAAAAAAAAGTGAGCTATGGAATGACCATTGACACTAAAAAACTATGGTGAGGTATGATATTATTGGTGGGTGGTGATGTATGGTGAGGTATGGGTTAGACCATTGCCACCCCTTATTATTTATTTTCTTTTCTTTTCTTTTGTTACCTTGAAGTCGTCAAGACACTAATCCAGATTATGTGTAGTTTTCTAGTTACCTTTTTACGATCTATTATGAAACTGATATTGAATTTACTTTTGATATCTATAATAACCGAGCAAGGTAAAGTTTGTTATATCGTTCATGTATCTATTATCAAATTTTGACCACCCAAGTCATTCCTATCGCCAATTTGCGATCACGCTCATCACAAAACCAAAAACTTGATATGAATGATAACATAACCCCATAATAATTGAGTGCAACATGGTGGTGTGTCCAAAACCCCAAAGTCATTATTAATTCTCGAGTTTGGAGTAATGAAGGAGAGTTTATGTTCAAAAGACTCCCAACTCCACTAATCTTCTAGTAATAAAAGATGACACATTCTCTTGCAAAGTCCACCAGTTTACATTACATTGAAGAATATAGATGCTAGAATCAATAATCAATAATCAAAGATGAAGCACAAGAGAAGAAGCAAGAATCGACAAATTTGCGGAAGCTTTTCTTTATTCAAAACGAAATTCAAAGGTACAAATTAATTTCAAAGGTACTAAACAAATTCAAAGATACTAAACAAATTCGAAGGTACAAATCTCTCTCCCCCTCACCTCCTTTTTATAGGGTGAGGGGAAAGAAGCAGACTCAATTTGGATTGAAGACGCTCTTCAAATTCAATTTGGTCTTCAAGACGCGTAGCTTAGGATTTAAGCAAAAAACCAACTGACCCTTAGTAGTTTTAATCACATTCATAACAATAGAAAATTGTGGTCGACATATACATAATAACAACTCACTCACTCAATGACCGACTGTACACCAAAAACCTTTGCAAACTCTCATACATCGAGTCATATAAAAGTCGTCGGTGTCATCAAAAGTCAATTATCGTTATCACGGACTAAACAAAGGTCATATACCACGGAAGGGGTACCAGCGGCTTTTGGGATATTCCGTATAATCTATATCAACCAATGTTTTATCCAATGTAAATTGGACTAGTTACTAAATGTTCGAAACGATGTCTTGATATCGACATGATAAATTGTATAATCCTATTTATTTTGATGAAATCATTTGGACTTTTTGTCCCACATAGGTAAATGAGTGAAAACCTTTTAAGCTTATATACCGAGTAAATAGGATTGTATGTCTAGAAGTTAATATGAGTCCTTCAGATCTTCATCATTAGTCATTTAAGTTTATTGGGTATTGTGTTTGAGATCTGAAAAACTGAATGAGCTTTAAAGTTTTTGTATTAATCCACAATGAAAAGACAATAACAACAACTAGCGTACTCACTACCATTTGTTTTAGGCTTCATGATTTAATTCTAGACTAACATTTTTAGTTTGTAGCACCTTTATATTTTTTTTCCATTCGACCTGTAATGTCCTAATTACATTTATCTTGAGCCTGGACACGAGTTGAGGACAATGCCATGCCCGTTTCATATTACAAAATAGCATTTTGTCGCAAACTGCAAGTGAGTTACCTGAACCAAATATAGAATCAAGAATCATTTTTGATAATGTTTTAGAAGTAAGAAGATTAATAAGAAAGGAAAATGAAAGAAGACAAATTTTCATGTAACATCGATGGTTTGAGCAAAAGACGACAAATGGGGAGTGGATGAGGTCAATGTATATGAACCAGTTCAAAGCTTTCTTCTAGCTGGTCAATGGGTCACTGTTATAAAGGAAACAACTTTTTATCCTCGCTTCAATGAAAGTTAAAATCGTTCATGAACAAAACAACTTGCATGATTATATGTTGGGATGGGATATTCACCCCTTTAAAACACACGTAATTCCTCATTAGCTTTATGTGTTTTGAAACTTTTTATCCTCGAGATCATGTGTAGTTGTTTAGCTGCTAGTTTACCATCTATTATGAAGTTAGTATTAACTTATTACCTTTGATATTTATATAATAACTGAGGCAGGTATAAATTTTTTTATTGTTCGTGTATCATTAACATTACAAGAGACTAACCAATGGTCATTGATAGAAGGGGAACTACCGTCGTCTCTCGAGTTGTTCCTTCTGAGTATCCTTCCTCTGATTAAACTATTAACGAGAAAATGTTGCAAGGGATACTTCACATCCATTACTAACTTCAAAGTCAAACAATTGACAAGCTAATATATGTTCAACATGAAGCATAATCAATGGAAGTAATAAGTTTTGGTTTTATCCCACATTGGTAAATTAAATAAAATCTTTTAAGCTTATATACCATGGTGCATATTAATAGTATGTCTTAAAGTTAAATACTATGCTTTCAAGTTCATTCCATACACTCAATTTCTTGGGTGTAGTATCTGAGTTCGGAAAAATTGTATAAGCTTAAAGTTTTTGAAATTTTACTATTCTTTTATAGGTGATAGAGACACTCGGATCAAGCCTAGTTCTCAAAAATCCGAATAATCTTTATCATCCACTTTTTATCCGGTGTCTTAAAGTTAAATACTATGCTTTCAAGTTCATTCCATACACTCAATTTCTTGGGTGTAGTATCTGAGTTCGGAAAAATTGTATAAGCTTAAAGTTTTTGAAATTTTACTATTCTTTTATAGGTGATAGAGACACTCGGATCAAGCCTAGTTCTCAAAAATCCGAATAATCTTTATCATCCACTTTTTATCCGGTGTAGAGTTGGACTAATTACTTAGAGTGCGTTTGGTTTGTCGCTATGAATCACAATGGGTATGGGTGTTAGTATAGAGTGGAATGATATTGGAGGGTATGAAGATATCACCCACACACATAATATATGAGGAAACCTTCACATTTAGTTATCCTCATTTCATTGTGGTGGGCCCCATAACCAACCAAACAACATTAATAACTTTAAAGTCATAAATCAATTACCCATACACCTCAACCAAACGGGCCCTTAATGTTCGAAATGATGTTTTGTTGTAGATGATAGGTGTATAAATCGTATAATCCCATTAGATTAGTGAATTTGATACTTATTATATTTTGATGAAATCAATTGGACTTTTTGTCCACATACGTAAATGAGTGAAAACCTTCTAAGCTTATATACCATAGTAAATAGGAATTTTATGTCTGGAAGTCATTATGATTCATTTTGTATTGTGTATGAGTTTGGAAAAATTATATGAGCTTTAAGGTTTTTGTATTAATCCACAATGAAAAGACAATAAAACTAGCTGCATCTACTCCTAACGCTAGTACACCATATGTTTTAGGCTTCGTGACTTAATTCTAGACTGCCATTTTTAGTTATTAGCACCTTTATATTTTTTTCCATTCGACCAGGACAATGGCATACTCGTTTCATATTACAAAATAGCATTGTGTGGCAAACTGCAAGTGAGTTACCTGAACCAAATATAGAATCAATAAACATTTTCCTAACGTTTTTGAAGAATACCATACTGTAATCATATATAACCACAAATTAGTATAATAAAAAACGTAGAATAAAATCAAGAAACATTTTTGATAATGTTTTAGAAGTAAGAAGAAAAATGAAAGAAGAAAAACTTTGAATGAGCAAAGACAAATGGGGAGTATGTGCTCAATGCATATGAACCAGTTCAAAGCTTTCTTCCAGATGAAATGGTGAACCGGGTCACTGTTTTTAAAGGAAACAACTTTTTATCTTCCAAACGAAACAAAAACTTAAAAGATGGACATGAGTTTTGGTTTTGTCCACATTGGTAAATGAGATAATATATATTCTAAGCTTATATATCATGATGCATGTGAATTATTTGTCTTAAAGTTAATCTATGCTTTCAACCACAATTATGATTTCCATAAATTTATTGGGAGTTATATTTGAGTTTGGAAAAATTATATGAGTTCTTAAGTTTTTGTAAACAAGGACTTCAAACTGTACTTTTCTTTTGTAAGTTTACCAATAATAATCAACATTAACAAAGACAAATTACGCATTCAATAGGAAGATTCATAAAAGAAAAAGTTATAAAAATGAAAACTAGTGATGAATCGTTGTCTAAGTCATAAAATACTTGAGGGTACTTAATCGCAAGAAGCAATAATGATGTCCCTTTTACTTAAATCTTTATGATATCAAATCAAGTTTATATTTAAAGACTCCTATTTCGATTAACAGTTTCATATAACAAAAGATATATCATTTCTAATCATCATTTATCTAAAAAGTACTTACTGTAGTTAAATGCAGGGGTGTAAACACCGAGCCAAGCTCGAGCTCGACAAGACTCGAGCTCACTCGTTTATGCTACTTACGCGATGATCGAGTTCGAGCTTATATGGTTTAGTATTGTATCTAGATTGACTATTTATTTCAACATTTGTATGATATATGATTAGAATATTCATAGATATGTTATTTTGCATCTAAACAAGATTTTGTTTACTCGCGCGCAGGGACTAAAATATAAAATCTTAAATTAAAAATTTGTAATTCAAATCGAGTTTTGTATCCTAAGCTTTTCTTTTAAAGAAATAATAATATTTGACAACAGAATTAAACCATGCTTTGAAAGTGAAGGGGTCATACTATGCAAACCCTTCCTAAGATGTCAATACATTTTTTTGTCAGTTTCTGCTATGTATTTCTGACAGTTTTAAGCGATTGACTTATTAAACTTTATATTTTCTGTTCCATACTTTCAGGTTTATAGTTTTTTAGTATAAACAAAATTATAAAAATAAAAAAAATAAAAAAATCACAAAAAAGGAGGGGATTGCCTTTGTAGAAAAGGGGGTTTGTATAATTTATCCTATAATAGTTTATACTACTCGTACTAATGTACTATCTATATACGTGGATGTACAAATTACAAAACATTATGATATAGGATTAACGAACATTAAGTTTAGCAAAAGAGAACAACACAAAACATTACGATATAAAGAAGTTAGAACTTCTAATTATGTGATCTATGATGATAATTTTGCAAACTATTCTGTCATGTCCTTTTAACCTTGACTTTAATCTATCTCTCATACCAAATACTCTAAATTAGCCTGTATCTCATGTCAAAATACTTTCAATTTTTCTTCTTTGTTGTATCATATCATACACACTTACAAATGAATGGTATAAGCTGTCTTTTAAGTACATCTTTTTTATATTTTTATACAATAGACGACACTTAAAAATATAAAAATGAATCGATTTAGACCGGGTTAACCTGACGGGTTGGGTTGAACACGGGTGAAATTAAACCGGGTCAACCCGTCGGGTTTGAAGCGTCCCGGGTCAACTCAGTTTTCGAAATGTGTATTAATAGTTTCCTTTTGAAATATATGTTTTCAACATTTTTTTTTTAGTTTCAACTTTTACTTTTGTTTTTCTTTTATATATAGTATACGCTGGATACTGCTGTAATGATTAACCTGAGAAATAGATCTCGATGGCCCGATTTACCAGCCAGATCGGTTTCAACGGTCCTCTTGGTTCATTTTTGAATTACTTTTATTGGTTAGTTGAATCGGCATGTAAAACCGCTCCCGTTGAACCCGTTGGTCCGGCCAAGTTTTCAAAACTATATGTACCATCAAAACTATATGTACTAACAAGTACTTTTCATTTTAGGGTGTTTTAAAAATATAATTAATTAGTGTGTTTAATTATTTTATATTTTGGATTTTGTTGTAGCTTGTTTAAATTGTATATTGTGAAAATTTTATTGTACTTTTTAATATGGGGTGTTTTAATTGTTTGTATTTAATTTGGTGAATATGCTTTAATGCATTGCATAATATGAATAAATCAATATACTTTTAAATAATGGGGTGTTTTAATAAAAGTATTAATTACATTATACATTTCTCTCACCATTGACTTTCAACTTTCAACTTTCAATTTTCACTTTCACCTTTGACCATTTTTCTATTTTATGTAGTAAAGATAAAGATATATATATATACTAGACTATCACCGTATTCTAAATGTACCGGGATGTAGTTTTCTCTCTGCAAAGTTCATGACCCATAAGTTTCTTTCAACAAACTGTATTTGTAGCATTAGAGAATCGCTTTAATAACTACAATTACCGATAACGTGGTTGCATAGCAAAGATAAATATATAGTTTTTAAAAATTATGTGGAGTCGATCTAAGTGTGTGGTATATTTTAATAGGATTGTTTTAAGTTATTAAGATTTTTAGTAATAATAGATTCAAGCATTACAAAGCAACGGATTATATATAGTTGGAAATATTATATTGTAGTTTAGAGGTATAGCCAACATGTGTGACCGTTTTTTTTTGTTTTGTCAGTAATTTAGGCAGTGATAACTATTTTTTTGTAGCGTTTATCATTGGTGTGTGGCTTTTAAAATTGTAACTTTGCAGATTGGATATCACCATATAAGATTATTTTGTACTATCAATTTGTATAGATATTTATGCATTGTTCAAAGCTATTTGTTTGAGGTACAAATAATTATCGCTAAAGATAACAATACTATTTATTTTTGTGATTTTAATAAACTTACATAACATTATTGATACACCTGAATGATACATACAATATATATTAACTTTAAGCGACGATTCATATATCTTAGTGTTAAAGTAAATTGTGCGAGCAACAATTTTTTAAAATAACATTATACAATGACAAATTACATTGTTGTCAAAATAAAATAAACTTCAAATCTAAATTACTCTCCTTTCAAAAAATTGTCACGGGTTCCACAACTCTTCATCATTTCTCATATAATTTGTTAAATTTGAAACCCGATTTCACGGGTGGTTCAACTGGTTGAACCGTTCAGATAAACAGTCGATTTAAACCGAGTCAAACCAGATAGGTTGGGTCGAAAAATGTCAAATTAAAACGGCAGCCCCAGGGTTTGAAGCATCCCGTCAACCCGTATCGGTTTCAACGAATCAACAGGTATCGGTTTCAATTGGTTGTTTTTAATTTGGTAGATGTGCTTTTGGGTGTACTGATGAATAAAATTATTGTACTTTAAATAATGGGGTGTTTTAATAAGAGTATTAATTATATTATTTATTTCTCCATCAATTGTGTGTTTTAACATTCAACTTTCAACATTTTTTCCACTTTGACCATTTTTCCATTTTATATAGTATAGAATATAGTATAGATATATATATATATATTGAAGCGATCTCTGCAGCGGCGGAATAATAACGATATGCCATATGTGGTAAGTGTTTCGTATCGATAATTCACAAGCCGAAAAAATTTTAACATGTATCGAGAACGTATAAAAATATTTATTGAACGAAAATAAAAGCATTAAATCGATTGAGATAACTAACGATGACGCTACTCGTCGTGTAAAATTTCTTAGTTACCGCATATGAGGTGTTGAATCCTCTTTGACCGAACTCTTTGATTGGCTTCACTTTGTAGTTATCATCCATCAATGCATGGTATTTGACCCAATCAAAAATACTTCAAACCTAAGAAACTAAACAAAAATATATACACCGTTGTATAATGTATTTTGACCAAATTATTTAAAAACTTTGTATATCTTTGAAATTAACGCCGGAACAATCAATGATTAAAGCACCAATCAATCACCATCATTATAGCAATATTTGGAAACGGATTTGTATTTAACGCAATTTAATGCGCAAGAACAAGAAAAAAAAATGAACCCCGAGACTATATAATAAATCGATACAATGCTTTGTGATTGTAAACATTCAAGTTATTCACAACAATATCTCTGCAATTTCAACTATATATAAATGTCAAAACAATATTTTTAAAAATCATATGGTCATTGCATACATTTCAATATTTAATAATGATCGCATACGCATACACACACGTAAGTAACATAACAATTGAAAAAAAAAATAAGTTGTAATATGGTGCCTTATAAAATAAAAAATGTTGATAAAATTTTAGAAATTATTAGTGTTAAGATTAAATAAATTAAAATATATATCTTTTAAGCCCAAAGTTTTAAATTAAGCTAAGTATATATTTACTAAATAAGCAAAATAATCAACAAGCCAAATAAGCACCTTCCTTTATCGAGCCATACTTGATGATTTTATTTAGATATATGTTTTCTTAAGTTCATTTTTAGTATAGCATGTCCAAATAAACTCACAAATTTTTATGTTTCTCGATTTGCTTATATAAGCTCTAGTTTATTTATTTTTAGCATGCTTATTAGTGATAAACAAGTTTAAGTATGACCACACAAGTTCAAAACACAACCTCGTAAATATATGTACATGTGTTTCGAGTACTAAAGAAAACCAAGACACATATTTAGTTTCCAAAATCTTTATCAGAGTATTAACATATTCTAACATTATGCAGAATAAAGAAAAGATAAGAGATATGTGCATGAGCCCTTACAATGGGGTTTGTGTGTATCAAATAATAGAGAAAGAAAACCAAGAACAAATTGGTAACCCAAGCTTTTCAAGTAAACCCAAAAATAACCAAGCTAGTTTTAAGAACACTTTGCCAACAAATTTTGTGTGAAAATTTTGCAAATGAAATGTGGATTTGCTTGTGGTCTTACTGCACAAATATAGGAGCAAAGAAGGTGGGTTTTGACTTGTCTTTTGGTGAGTTTGATAAAAGTGTGCTTACCATTTGAAGCTAAAAATCAAAGTTTTTGTCAAGTGCCAATATTTAGGCCAACATGTGTTGCTTAGAAAGAAGGAATAGAAAGTGACATATGACTGAGCATTGGGAGGTGCGTTCAAAAGTATAATAAAAAGAAAGGTTTTATTATTGTTGAGTGTATTTGTGTACATCGCGGTCTCGTTGAGTTAAAGCGTAATTGCGATACTCTAGTTTGGTTAAAATGCGAGAAGTACATTTTTGGGAACGTTTTTATATAAATAATATAAAATCAGAATTATTGATTTCGAAAATAATTAACAAATTTAAACATTACTAATACGGTGGTAGACGCTGCAGATTGTTTTTCAGAAAAGAAAAACGAGATAACCTCTCGTTTTTGGTTTCCATCATAAATGCCGAAAATAAATATTTTGTATTTTCTAATAAAATAAATTGATTTACTATAATAGCTAAACATTGCGGTATTTGTTCAATGAAAATTTCGCTTTATGTTAACCGACGGTTAACGTAAGAGTAATAAAGTAGTCGTCCAAAATAAAGAGTTTTATTTTGAGTTTTATGAACAAGTATTGCCATGAAAATGCCAGTTGCTATAGTCTACCTCGTAAAAGAATTTTGTCCTCAAAATTCATCTAGTACCAACCGCCAAAATGAAAGGGTAGTTAAGTCTCGCATGCTCCTTTCGTTCCGAAGTAACTTATGTCCACGGTTAAGTTCAAATAAACTTATAATTGAAATCTTGTCTTGTCTAAGTTGCTCGACTTCACTAACAAAGGTTTCGGTTAGCTCTTCCATAACACGAAATAAAACAACTGCTTCAATTATTTGAGTTAAAAAGTGGATGTGTGACTCCACGTGGCAAAATACGCTTATCTTATTGATTACATGCAAGAAGCATGGAGGTTTTTTAAAATCAAACTAGGACAATATAATTACTTATAACTACTATCGTTAGTAACGAACATATTGTCCTGCCCACCAGGCATTATTGTTGGTGATACCTATAATAGTTTCATATCAGTTTTGTTTAAGTTAATCTCAAAATCAAGTAGCTTTTTTGAAGGTTAAACATGTTAGTGGTTGCGCTTAGTTTTGTATAATTAGCTTAGTAAATTCTTGTTTTAATCTTGCAGAATGTTTAGAATTAGAATTCGCCTTCATTTGACATGAGGTATGAAAATGGTTATACTACCATTTTATCATTCAATTGTAACACCCCAAATCTGCAGAAAGATATCACAATACTATTTATATAGAACTTTAAATACTATACAAAGCGAAGCCTTTACAAACTACAAAAGATAATATAAATAAACTTAATATCGAAATAAATCTAAGATATCTATCTCAAATCTTGCTCGCCTCTACTCTCAACCTGCATCATCCCATAAGCTCATCTTGAATGCTTAAAATACCCTCAAGAAAAGAATTGCCGAAATTTTAAAGCCTGAATGATATAACTAAACAAAAGCTAAAACAAACAAAGTATACAAATGATGAAACGAAATAAAATAATAATAATAATGAGAATTTTTAGGATCAAGCGGAACTCAAATATACAAATCCAAACAAACACATAACAACTTAACATCTCATAACATTGAAGACACAAACACAAACACAAACACATCGTAACAACCAAACACTTAGCATATCTAGAATAAATAAATCACCTATAAACCAAACTAAAGTCTAAGATTAATCGAAGCACTTTCTAGGAAATAAACATGACATTCAACAAATTAATTAACCTTCACTTAACACACTTATATCAATATTGCAAAAGAATTCAAAAGATTCAAATCATGGCAGTCTCACAAGCAAATAGAAAACATATTAAACAAACCATAATTAGATAAACCGGACAAAACATAGATAACTGTTAGCAATTATCAAAACAGATATCATAAGCTAAACCAGCTTCAAATCAAACCCAACATCGTTAGTTAAAACATGGCAGTCACATAGACAATAAAAATACTAACGATAATTAAAGTTCATAAAACTTACGAACAATTATACATATCAAAAGTCTTCTTCCTAACGTAGTTCAAATCAGTATCGCATGGTTCAATAAAACATAAGTTCAAGCAACATGTCAATCACCAGAAAGGTTCATAGCAATGGCATCTAAACCCTAATAAGTAAAACGGAAAACTAACGAAAAGAACATCTTACCTAACCTATCGTTATTTATACAAAGGGCGCTTTTAAAATTTTTGTTTTCCGATTAAGATTAACAATCACTGAGGACAAATGATAATCAACCTTCCTGAGTCGATTCCACTACGTGATATATGAATTGAGATTTACGCGCTATTGTCTTTTGTTTGATGCTTGATTATCAAATATTTGGTTTGGATTTTGAAAAAGATTTTAAAAACTATTTTATGCTAATTAAAATTAAATAACAACTAATGACGAAATAATTAATCTAAGAAAATGATAGAGAAAACTATGTTTGTCAAATGAGGTGAAAATGGAATTAAGTGTGAATAAATTAAGCTCTTTTTAATTAATAACCATTTTAAATTAAATTATTTTCACAACGCCGCAATTTATATATGAAAACAATCATTTTCTCTTGGTAATAATCAATAGACTTAAATAATCAATTATCACAACGCTTTTGCCCGTTGTAAAACAACTAACTAATTATATCTAAAAATAATCCGAAACTATTAATCAATAATCTTCGATACCGCTTAAAAACTATTTTCTCACAACGTTGGTTTATTTTGAAAACAATTCTTTAATCTAAAAATTACTAGATTTAATAAATTACTCTAACGGCTGGCCACGACAAAACAACAAATTTCAATCCAAGTAACCAAATTATTAATCAACAATTTCTAAAGTTTCACACTCAAATCCCATATCACTACACTAACAAAATATAAAAATCTACTCAATAAGCATAACTACTAAACCAACAATAATAACATCAACAATAATAAACATTTTATTAACTAAAATATAAAAGCTAAACGAGAAAAGGCAAGAAATTAACCCGATCTAATGGATTTGAATAATAACCAACCGATTTTATAAACTTATCAAACCACAAAGTTATTTTTATTAGCTTTATATTACAAGTACATAAAGCTTGTCACTTTAATAACTAATTAGTTTTATAAAGTAGTGAAGCCATAAACTTCTTTAGTGATGTTGTGCTTATAAAACCCTGCTCTCCTTACGCAGTAATGAATGAAAACAAGCTTAAAAATCACAACTTTAAAAGGTTATGACAAGCAATAATATGAATCATATAAGCTATGGAAAGCTTATTGATTTAGAAAGTATTAAACTTTCATGAAATAAGCTAAGAAAAGGCTAGATTAAAACTTTTAACTAAAATGCTAGATCTAGAGTAATGCTAATGAAAACTTTTATAAAAGCAAAAACTAATAAAATCAAATCTTTGTGGTTTTTATAAAGTAATTTGTAAAACAAAGATTAGATCTAAATTTATAAAAGCTTTAAAACAAAGTAAAAGAGATCTTATGAAATAAGCTAGATCTAATGCCAAGCTCCACAAAGCCTAATTGTTCTACTGACTTCATGAGATAAAGATAAAGAAGTTAAAGAAAAAAAAAAAGTTAGAAGCAATTTAAAGATAAATGTGCTCTATAAAGATAAATAAACTTCATTAATGTTAGGTTACAAAATAAAGATCAAATAAAGCAAAAAGAAATAAGCTAATACTACTCCTAATTATAAATCTACTCCTACTCCTAAAATAAATAAAACTAATGTGTGTGAATAATGTGTCTCTCCTTCTCGGATCTGGTGTCTTCAATTTATATGCAATATTGTATCTCGATCCTTCGAAACTTTCATAGTATACATGGCCACGTGGCGACTTTTTGTTGGCTGGAGCAAATGGTGGAGCAAGTGGTATGGCAGTAGTAGCTTCATGTCCACGCGCCTCATTGATTTAATTAAAGAACGGTCGGTCACTTGCACTTGGACAGCTGGCTTCATTTATCTCAATTTATCAAATAAAAATCATGTTCATTAGGCCACGTGGGCATGCACAGATATGAGATTGCAATATATCCATACACAGTTGGGCTTGCTACTTGGACTTGGGTCTTATCTTTAATTTTCGTGGACTTGGGCTTTTGAAATCGAGCATGGACTGGACTGGGCCACGTGGACATATTGGACAGCTGAAGTAGATAACAAAAAATAAAACCAACAATATGCCATTAGTGGGGATAGAACTCTTGACCTCTTGCTTAGAAAGCATGCACCCAACCACTAGACCAAGAGCTCTTTTTGTGTTAACTCTTTTATTTAATTCTTTTTAGCCCTCTTTTACTTGATTCAATTTTAGCCAATATCATTAAAATAATTTTCGTCACTGATCTTTCAATATTTTCTCTCTTCCTCGATGCCCAAATAAAATAACCACTTGACTCGATATTTCGCGGATCTTTCCAATGGTGTGCTCGATAAATTTTACTACTTCGTTTGAACCCTAAAAACGCGAAAACATCAACGAAACTCATCCAAAATCACCGTTTTGCTTGTTTTCCCCTTGTACTGCAAGATATAATAACACAAATCCAAATATATTTGCAATATAATTTGACATATTTCATGGTTATTAGTCCGATTTAGTATATTTAGATATAAAATGATATGTGTTTTAGCACTCATCGTGAACCTTTTACTAAGGTCGGAATATCCTGCATTAAAGCAACATGAGGGAAAAGCAATCCAATGTAGGAATATGAAGATGTAACGCCGCTCTCCTTCAACGAATCTACACTTGACATTATGATTTATTAATACCATAGCATCATTAATGTTATAACTGATTCATCATTAATACTTTTTAGAGTTGCCTAATATCTCATTTAGCTTACTGTAAGGAATTTCAAACATTTTAAGGTATAAATCATTTATTAGTCAAACTTAAGATTTGGAAATGGCAATTAGTAAACTTAAAGGCTTAATACAATAATTATCTTATTTGAGACTTTATATGATCATTTTCATAGTATAGGGTTTACAAATACCAAGAATGGTTTTTAAGACTCTCTTTTAAAATAGTTTACACAAACCTTGATAACTTACATGAAATAAATCTAATTTGCACATTTAGCTTTTAACCTTAATCAACTGCCTATTTAGGTACTAGGTTTCATACTCTTTAATATTACTTATTACGTATTAAATTCACATGTTACTTTTAATGATTTCCACTTTAACTGTGAACGAAATGATAAATAAACCGGAGTTATCTCAAAACTCATGCATGTCTCTACAAAATCAACTCACACTTGTCGAACCCATAATTACTCAGAATTACAATTTACACCTTTGACATCTTTAATTTCACGATCTAACCTTATATTATTAGATTTACCATTTAGCCCAAAGGTTTTAGAATTTACAAACGTGACCCTTTTCAATTTAATAACAATTCCAATGGCCCTCTAAGTATCCAAAATTACACGCTTAACCCCACACTTATTTTATACGCTAGTACATGTATTTTACAAGTTTACAAAAATAACTTTAAGTTTCATAATTTACAAAACCAATCCAAAACTTTTATTTAGGACCGAATATACATAATTCAAGTACAAACACTAAGCCTAGGTTTAACCCATCATTAGCTCATCATTATTACTTCATTAATTACCCTTAATGATGACAAGCAAACCCTAGTTCATGCAAACCCTAATCGTCCTTTTATTTTATTTTCTTTTTTTATTTTTTATACGCCAAGAAAACCCGTACAAATTTACAGCTTCAATCAACAAACCATGTATTTTATTCAGGTCTTACAAATGTAAGAGCTTCTAGAAAATCAATCCATGGTCCTAAAAATTATTAATATAAGCTCATTCGCTATTTTATTCGCTTCTAGGGTTTTAGTCCAAACAATTTCGTGGACTTGTTAATTATGATGACCAATTTTTACAGGTTCTATATGACTTGTAGGACTGAAAGTAATATTAGAAACATACCCTTGATGAGATTTGACGTTAGAATAAAGAACCCAAAACTCCTACATGCCAAACCCTAATCGACCAAGAAATACAACCACGATCAAACCAATTTCTTAGGACCCGAACCCCATTTTTAACACCTTCTTCACCTTCAAACTCGTCCAAGAAAATAAGTTTCAAGCTTGGAAATTGAATGTCGAATTTTGTAGGGTTTTGGAGCTCTGCTAGTATAAATCAGTATTAGGTTTAGAAACCGTATAATGTGTATTTATATGATTTACTAATTTTCTTGTGGGCTTAATATTATAATGGACATAAAATAAATGGGATCTTAATTTATAATTTGTATTGGCCTTTATAATTTTATTTCTTTATAAAACTTAATAAATGTATTTCGCTATATATATAAATACAAAATGATTTTATAAAATGATAAACTATAAAAATTAACTTTACAAAGTCTTTAAAATTTATTTGGATCATATGTGATATTTCCTAATAATTTTCTGAATTTACATAGCTTGTTTGGTATTCTTTAAATTAATTATTCATACTTTTTGATCATAGGGATATTTTGGTCTTTTTGTGAATTTTAGAAATTCAGGTATTACACGAATCCTAGATTCATCAACTAAAACTACCAAATTAAGATAAGATAATGAGAAACATTATTATAATGAAACGTGAGAATGACAAAGTTAACATCTCAATTGCTACTCATCATCTATCTAATACTCCCTCCGCTCCCAAAATTATTGTCGGAGAAGAAACACACAATTTAATAAAAGCCACTTTAATTTTAACCATTCAAAAGGAATATTCCCCCACAAAGATTTTTAGTTTTTACTATAAAAGGAAAGTGGACAATTAATTTGAGACATCCAAAAAAGGAAATATGGACTATTATTTTGAGACGGAGGGAGTAAATACTTACTGTAAGTAAGTACAAGGGTGTACTAAATACCGAGCTGAGCCCAAGCAAAATCAATCTTTTTAGGCACACAAGCGTAACCGAGCTCAATACAATTTTAGGCTCGCAAGTGTAATCGAGCTCGTTTCAATCTTTTACAGAGCCGATATTGAGTAGTTCGGCTCACTTGTTTACACCTCTAACTAAATATAACTACAAGTCAATATAATTAAAACGATGTGTAAATCAATAAACATCATATCTTTGCAAAATAAACGCCTCGCAACCCTTTACCCAAAAATAAACATCTTTGCAAATGTTTTAGAAGTAATCAAGAAGATTATTAATAAGAGAAAAATGGATGGATGAAAAAAATTGATCCCATCCCACATCGTTGGGTTGAGCAAACGCAAAAGGATAGGAGTATCAAATATAACGAGCAAGAGGTCAATCGTAAGGTATTTACCGGACCGTCAAATGAATAATCAAGAAGGTCAATGCTCCAAGTTGCACGGTCCAAATGGCCCGGCATGTGTTATTAATCGTGGGACATTTTGTCTGCTGGACTTTCATGCTCCTTTTTTAACAAAGTCTAATGTAATTAATGAAGGTTCGTTTCTAGAGCTAAGAGTAGTGTCGTTTTTCAAAAGTTTTATTGCTCGCTTCAATGAAAGTTGCAACATTTCTTAACAAGAACAACTTTCAATATTACTAGTATAAAACTTTTTCATGTTGTAATTCGCTCAAATTTTAAAAACTACTTTTGGTTGTGTACCTTGAAGTCGTTAAGACACTCGTGATTGACATCTTACAAATTTGACTTAAATGTAGTTTTTTAGTTACTTTTTTACGATATATTATAGAGTTGATATTAACTTTACCGGCTATGGTATATTATGAACAGGCTATCCCATGATTTGGGGCCCCTGTACACTTTCAAAAGGGGCCCTCCTTAAACCCAAAATTTTAAGCTAATACAAAATAAATTCATAATATTCTTAAAAAACTTATAAGTATCTATATATGTTAATGTAACGATAACAAAGTACTTTCAATCATGGGTACAAATTAGACTATCTATTTCTTAAATAATGCAATCCTCCTAGCATTCTTTGAAGCAAAGTTGTCGATTACCTCTTCATAGTCAATACTCTCAAGTAAATCGCTCTCAATCACTATCAATGCCAACCCATTAAGTCTCTCTTGTGTCATAGTGGACCGCAAGTAGGACTTCAATAGCTTAAGTTTTGAAAAACTTTTTCGCCGATGCCACAGCCAGTGAATTGTCAACAATACTCTGTACGCAATTATTGCATTAGGAAGATAAGCATTTTGATTCACAAAATTTAAAATGTCAACAGGTCCTAAATTTCCACGAGGCAAAATATTATTAAGTAACCTCAACTCCACGAAAAGGTCATTTGCATCAATATCAGATTGTCCATTATTCTTAAGTATGTTCTCGAGATGACTACAATGCGACTTGAGAGTGGTGTCGTCAAAAGATTGCAGCTTATGAGAAGTAAATAGGAAACCAAAAACTTTCTCATACTCAGATGTTCAAATCTTGTAGTAAGTGACGAAAGAGCTTGGTCAACAATATACAAGAAATAATTGACCTTAAATGATTCTTCGGCAGAAAGTAAAGTATCCGACTCGGATGAATTCTCATCGAATTGTTTTTTTCTACGAATTACACGCTTCTGAGGGAACACCGGATCAATATCCATTTCAATAGCAGTTTCCTTGGCAGAATCAATCGCTTTAGCAAAGCCTCAGATACCTATACTCACAAAGAAACTAATAAGCCTCTCCACTTCCTTGATAGCAACATCGATAAGCATATCATCGGATTGTAACTTCTTGCTAACCGTGTTTACCATAGATAATATTTCAAACCAAATGACAATTGCTACTAAAAACTCAAAATCACCAAGCTCATTTGTTGCTAGAGATTTTGATTCACTTTTGATCTTAGAATCATTATCATTTTCAAAGAACTTGAAGTAAAGCTTCTAATTCCGAAAAAGTGAAATGTAATAGCTTTCACACTCTCAACACGACTCTCCCAACGAGTTATGGACAATGACTTCACAGTCAATCCTTTAACATTATCTTTCAAAATTTGCCACCTATTAGATGAATTTGCAAAGATTGTGTATATATGTTGTATAACTCCAAAAGTCCACTTTCCCACGTGTTAGCCATATCGCACAATACAAGATTAAGACTATGGCATCCACATGGAGTATAAAATGCTCTAGGATTGATATCTAAAAATTTATTTTGCATTCCCCGATGCTTTCCTTTCATATTTGATCCATTATCATAGCCTTGGCCGCGAACATCGTCAATATCAAGATCAAGAGACTTCAATTCTTCATGTGTAACATCAAAAGTCCCGGCCGGTAGTATCATCAACATTCAAAAATCCTAAAAAGGATTCCTCAACTCTAACACATGTGGAGGCCACATACCTTAAAATCAAATACATTTTTCTTGGTGACTAGTATCGTGTGTAATCAGTATCACGTAAAATTACTTAGCTTGATTTATTCTTTTTATGATTTGTAACTTTATAGCACGAGCAAGTAGCAATATTAATTCATTTTGAATTGAATGACCGAGATAATGAACATGAACTTCATCACTGCGTGATATGACGCACATGCTCTTTTTATAATTGGGTCAAACTCTTCCAACATTTCAATCAAGCCTAAGAAATTTCCATTGCTATTCTTGTACAACGTCTCATTTGAACCGCGAAATGCTAGATTATGTTTAGCAAGAAATTTCACAATTGATATGATTCTCAACAAAACTTTCATCCAATGATCTTTCTTTCTCTAACTGTTCATGCGCCACTTTATCAATCGTTTCATTCCTTTTCAATCTTCGACGCATATCAAAACCAATTAGCCATGTTTGTGACATGTTCTAAACCAACTTCATGCTCTTTAAGTCTAACACCAATATGTGCCCAATCCGCAAAACCATCACCAGCTAATTGACCTTTAGGGAGCCCTTTTCTAAGTAGTTTACAACAAAAATAGAAAACTTTGTCAAGCTCTTTCGAATAAACCAACCATTCCCCACATTTCTCATTATTAGGTAAAGTTCGTATACAAAGAGGAGGTAAATCGTCGAGAAAATTTATCTTTAGGACCTTTGTCAATAGACCTATCTCTTTTAGGACCCTCCGATACTAAAACTTTAATCGGTCCAACGAAGACCGTCCCTTATCTTGGATCAAATATATCAACATGATGAACATCAACATCAGGTTCATCAACATGATCTCCTTGTTGGTCCCTAACATGTATATAATTGAGTCGATAATGAAAATGCAAACAATAATAATAAGAACTTTGAATAACTAATGCCTAATCTTGTAACATTACAGATATGTACATATTTATACTAAACTAAGGTATCGAGCCTAAGCATTGCAACGGTTCAATGTGTAACCGTTTATAACCGTTTTTGGCGGTTAAATAACTACCTTTTCATAACCGTTTCTATAACTAACTATCATAACCGCTTACGTTATTTAATCGCTACCAACCGCTATTCGTTGAAATGTTTCGACGAGCAACTTTGGACCTTCGAGTTTGAAGCAATGGCGAGATTATAGTTTACACTCCTTCAACATTAAACTTTTCAACACTAGTGTCATCAATATCATCACTATTAGCATCACCGGTCTTTGTAGTTTCAACATTATAATCAGTTACATCATTATCAACATTAACATCACCAACACCACCACTACCAAGATTAATGTTGGCGTCATCCCTCATAAACTCATCACCATCAACATTATTATCACCGACATTCTGATTGTGAAAAGGAACTTGTGTCTCTCCTTGTACAATTACATAGTATACATCCCTTTTGAGTGCTTATGGACATCTTCTTGTTTTTCTTTTTACTTTCAGCTTTGATGGATATTTTCATAGGAGCCATGCTTTACAAATGAGTTACAAATTAGTACATTGAAATTATAGCCTTCAGTCTAAACCAATTCACTAAACCAATTCGCGTACACCTTTTGATGTTGTCGAATTGCCTTCAGTCTACTTGTTTTCACCACGCTGTTCTTTCCTTTCCCTTTTGTGTCGATGTATAATGTTTTGCCTTAGAACTCTTGGTCTTGGCTATCCTTTCGAACACAAATATCTCCAAATACCTTTTGGTATTTCACTAAGGAAAACAAGTCGATTTACTTGTTTTTCTTCTTTACCAATATGAATGGTAGTATCCTTCGTTGCTTGTCCGCTGCTCCACAACACTTTCTTTTCTTTCTTGTTCCACACCGACAAGTAGCCACCCAAAAATACCTTTCGGTATTTTTCCAACAAAACCCACAATTGATCGTGTCTTTTTAGTTAATAGTCTTTATATCGCTAGCTCTTTTCAAAAAAACAATCCTTGATTGTTTTTCTAACCGGTTGTGTTTTCTTCTATCTCCATGCAACGCCTCGTTTTCTCTCTTCTTGTATATGTCGTATAATATACAAGGTATCCTTCTCTTCAAGTTGTCGCTCGAGGGCTACAACGGAACGACACCACTAAGATATGGTGTCCTTCGGTTTGCAAATTTCGACACAAAGATAAGTCGTATACTACTTATCTTATGTCCTAGTTATCCAAGTAACGCTCTTCCTTCAAACAAAGTTTCAGCGGTATTTCTTTTTCCCCGAACCAAAAGACCAGCGTTTGTGTTTCCGGTTTTGGTTTTCTTCTTCGTTGAACTTTTTTGTCTCGCTGGATGATTTACGATGGTGTAACGAGATGTAAGTGCTCTTGATGCCAAATGTTGGTCCCTAACGTGTATATGATTGAGTCGATAATGAAAATGCAAACAATAATAATAAGAACTTTGAATAACTAATCGTCTAATCTTGTAACATTACGTATATGTACATATTTATACTAAACGAAAAGGTAATGAAGCATTGCAACGGTTCAATGTGTAACCGTTTATAACCGTTTTTGGAGGTTAAATAACTACCTTTTCATAACCGTTTCTATAACTAACTATCATAACCGCTTGGCGGTTATTTAACTGCTACCAACCGCTATTCGTTGAAATGTTTCGACGAGCAACTTTGGACCTTCGAGTTTGAAGCAATGGGCGATTATAGTTTACAATCTCCTCCTTAATCTTGATCGTTGTTTCCTCCTAAGTCTTGAACTCCGAGCATTTGTCGATAGTCACTCGAACTTGAGTCTTGCAAAGCTTTGTTAAGATATCCGCTTTTGTAGTTCTCCACTTACGTGTTCCACTTTGATATGACCATTCTCTACGCATTGACGAATGAAATGATAGCGAATATCTATGTACTTGCTCCTTCCATGAAAATCGGGTTCTTTACGAGTGCTATACTGATATATGTTGTCAACTCTAAGCGTTATCTTCTTTTCTTCGATCCAGTTAATTCAATGGTAATCGCTTTAGCCATAAGGCTTGACATGTCAGCCGCAGTAGCCGCCATGAATTCGATTCACATGATGAGAGAGCCATCGTTTGCTTCTCGAGTACACCAAGTGATAGGTGACTCTCCAAAGTAAAATACTATTCCAGTTGTTCCTTTTCCTTGATCTCAGATTCCATAACTGCTATCCCTGTAATCTGTAAAATTTCCTTCTTTCGTATATTATTCCATGGTCTTGCATAAATCACTGAGTAGTCCAATCGAGTAACTAAGATCCGGGTCTTGTTTGTAGTAAGTATCTGAGACTTTCAATTAAGCCGGTGAGTAAGTTGCGTCAACCGGGTTTCCATCTTCCGCCTTGACCAACTTAGTGCCGGGATCCATCGGTGTCTTCGTCATTACACGTCCGTCATGCTTGTCTCTTTAAGATCTTGTTAATGTATCCAGCTTGATCGTAATCTCCGCCTCTGTAACTTCTATCCCAAAGTAATATGCTAGCAACCCTAAGTCGCTCATTTCGAATTTATCTTCCATATGGGATTTAAACAAGTCTACTTCCTTCTTTGGAGTGCATGTGATTATCAAATCATCTACATATACTCCAACGATAAGTGTAGAAGTATTGCTTCTTTTGTGTAGACCGCTTGTTCGAGATTACATTTCTTAAAGTCTAAGGACTTCAAGGTCTGGTCAAGCTTCACGTTCCAAGCTCTAGGTGCTTGTCTTAAGCCATACAATGCTTTAGTTAGCTTGTAGACTTTTCTTAGGTTTCCTTGTTGAATGAAACCTTCAGGTTGTGTAACATAGACTTCTTCTTTCAGTTCTCCATGTAAAATTGCTGATTTTACATCTAAGTGGTGTAATTGACATCCATGATATGTTGCTAATGCTAATATTAATCGAACTGTCTCTATCCTAGCAACTGGTGCAAACACTTCATCGAAGTCTATTCCTCGTCTTCACATAACCTTTTGCTACTAATCTAGCTTTTATACTTTATGATCCTTCCTTGTGCATCTCTCTTGGTTTTATAAACCCATTTGAGTCCTATTGCCTTCTGATTTTCAGGCAATGTGGTGAGGGTCCATGTGTTGTTTTTGTTAATTGAATCTAATTCAATTTCCATGGCCTCAATCCACTTCTCATCTTTTGATGCTTCCTTGTAATTACGGGGTTCTTCTTCTGTGAAAAATGCTTGGCGCTTACTACGCACGCATTTTGGTAAATTTCCGTAATATTCTTTAAACCTTGAATAGGTCTATGATCAAATCTAGGATCTGAGCTTTCTAATGAGCTTATAGTAGCTCCTTCTTCATCTTCTGAGTTAGGGTTGTAAGTGTATGATGGTGGTGTGATTGGTGAGGGTGGATCTATAGGTTCTTGTTCTTGATAATGTGTTATCGTTGTTTTATGTTGACTGGTGTAGGATTATCATAGTCAACTCCATCTGTTACAAAGGTAGTCCAAAACGTATCTTCGACTTGTATCCTCTTCATTGTTATTACAATCCCACGGTTTTGTTTCCATAAACTTTACATCCCTACTAACATGTTTCTTTTTTCTTACTGGATCATATAGCCTACATGCTTTTGATCCTTCTTCAACTCTAAGTAAATCATTGAATGCTTCTATCATCCAATTTCTTCTGGTGTATTGTTATCTTAGCATAAGTTGTGCATCCGAATATTCTTAGGTATTCTAGGTTTGGTTTTCTGTGTAGGGTTTCATATGGTGTTTTATCTTCCAGGGCTTTCGTTGGTACCCTGTTGAGTATGTAAATGGCATGTCCGACCGCCAAAAAGTTAAGGTTAACTTCATCGCTTTCATCATACTCCTAGTAGTTGGTAATATTGTTCTATTTCTCCTCTCTACTACACCATTCGCATGCGGTGAGTATGGTGGTGTCAATTGTCTTTTCTATTCCATTCTCCTTACAGATATTTGGTGAATTGTGATGTAAATTCACCTCCTCTGTCAGTTCTTAGCATCTTAATTTTCAACTTCAACTTTGATTCAACTGGCTGCCTAAATTCCTTGAATGTGCTAAATGCTTGATCTTTCGAGTTTAGAAAGTAAGCCCACATGAACGCGGTATCATCTACTAATAAGAAGATGAGCTTCTTTCCAGAGTGTGTTGTGGACTTATGGGACCACAATAAGATCTCCATAATTTAGCCTGATGTGTTTCCTAATAAACATGCATCACAGATTTGTCTTGCATGGTTTATTCTAGGTATCCCATCCACTAGACATTTCCTTGTCGTCTTTTCTATTGCATCAAAGTTCAGGTGACCTAATCTAGCATGCCATAACCATGCTTGGTCATCTACATTTCCTAAGAGACATATAGGTGCTACTATATGTAATCTAATATCAGAAGTCGATTCTTAGATCGCTCTACTTTCATCAACAACTTCTTATTCTTATCATACAAAGTCAGAAGTTTCCATCCATGATCTTGCAACCTATTTCTGTAGTTATCCTAGACTAAGTATGTTGCTTTTGAGGTTTGGAATGTAGTAAACATCCGAAATCATCTTCTGTTGTAAGTTTCTACATCCAAATAGTATTGAACCTCTACCCTTTATCTCTACATACGATCCATCTCCAAAACGTATTGGCCCAGTGATGTTTTTCGTCAATATCCTGTGGCCTTTGGTGCCCGCCATATGGTTACTGCACCATTATCTAAATACCATATGCTAGCATCCGTTGTAGCATATTTTCGGGGATGTACTTGTTCTTCATTTAACAAGATTCCTTCAGCCAGTGTTGCCATTAATAATGATGGTTCATCGTCTTCTAAGATAAGGTTTGATTGTTCATGAGTTGTTGGTGGACTTTTACAATTTCTCTTGAAACCGTGTTTCCCACAATTGTAGCATTTCAAGTTCTTTTATCCCACTCACCTTTATTCTTATTGTGAGTTGAGTTTCCTCCATTCGAGTTGTCTCTGTTTCCCTTATTTTGCCAATTTCCTCGTGAATAGTTTGATTTACCTCTATATTTGGTAAATCGTTTCTTATTTCTAGAGTGTTCTTGTGCTTAATAATAGGTTATCTTGGCTTTCTACTTGTCCTCCCTTCGGAGTTTTATTCTCTCCGAATGCCTTAAGTTTTCCCTGCGATCTCATCTAACGGTCATCAGATCATTCGTCTGTTCTATTGATGCTACTATTTGAATGAACCTATCCGTGTGGAATCTAATAGTTTTCGTACTAAAAGTGATTCATCCAATGCTTTACCTAATTCTTTAGCCTTTCGTATGAAGCAGATTGGGTACAGAATGCATCCACCGTTTCATCCTCCTTCATTAAGGTCCGAAATCAATCATCGTGATTGTAACCGCTTGCCACTGTTCTCTTCTCCAACGTGTCTTTTTCTTAATGAATCCCATAATTCCTTGGTTGTTTTGCAACTTGCTACTTGTAAGATCACATCTTCGGTCAATGCTTGATATAAGAAGGTTGTTGTTGCCTTATCCTTCTTAACATCTACTTGTGTATTATCCTTAGGTTCTATTGCTTCCCATAAACCTTGTGCTTCTAGTGTCACCTTAATTTTTATAGTCCAAACTGTGTAGTTTGTGGCTTTGAGTTTTGGGCATTGATACCGTGGTCATGGGTTACGGTTGGTAAAGGTTGCCGCTACTTGCATCAAGTCACCGGCATTTTGATAGTGCTTATGATCTTCACTTTCTACTTTCTATGGGGATTCTAACTAAGTATGGTATTCTTAATACTACGGGAATAGAAATAGTTATCCGGGAATCTAATAGTACGAGATCAATATATAGTTCTCGGGATTTCCTAGTAATGTAAAATAACGATCTATACTATCTAAAAAGTAAAAAGAAATCCAAGGTTTAAATTTGTGACTCGTTGTTGTGTTTTAAAACAGTCAGATTCCCACTTGTGTCGGTACTTGAGTTTAATACCAACCACTTTATTTCTTTCCCACTTTCACTAAAACCAATTCAAGGCATTAATCTTTGATGTTGTCGAATTGCCTCATCCACTTGTTCTTTCACCACGTTGTCTTTCCTTTTCCTTTTGTGTCGATGTATAATAATGTTTTGCCTTAGAACTCTTGGTCTTGGCTATCCTTCAACACAAATATCTCCAAATACCTTTGGTATTTCACTAAGGAAAACAAGTCGATTTACTTTTGTTTTTCTTTACCAATATGAATGGTAGTATCCTTCGTTTGTCCGCTCCACAACACTTTCTTTTATTTCTTGTTCCACACCGAAGTAAGCTTCACCCAAAAATACCTTCGATTTTTCCGACAAAACCCACACAATTGACCGGTCGCTTTTTGTTAATAGTCTTTATATCAAGCTAATGATTTCTTCAAAAAAACAATCCTTGATTGTTTTTCTAACCCGTTGTGTTTTCTTCTATCTCCAAAGAACGCCTCTCTCTTCTTGTATATGCCGTATAATATACAAGGTATCCTTCTTCTCTCTGCTTTCGCTAGGGCCTACATAAGGAATCCCACACCACTAAGATATGGTGTCCCTGGTTTGCAAATTTCACACAAAGATAAGTCGATACTACTATATCTATGTCCTAGTTATCCAAGTAACGTTTCCTTTTCAAAACAAAGTTTCAGTGTATTTTTTTCCCGAACCAAAAGACCAAAGTGCTTGTGTTTCGGTTTTGGTTTCTTCTTCGTTGAGTTCTGCTTTTTTGTGTCTCGTTGACGATTTCATGATGGTGTAACGAGATGCGAGCTCTTGATGCCAAATGTTGGTCCCTAACGTGTATATGATTGAGTCGATAATGAAAATGCAAACAATAATAATAAGAACTTTGAATAACTAATCGTCTAATCTTGTAACATTACATATGTACATATTTATACTAAACTAAAGGTACGAGCCTAAGCATTGCAACGGTCAATGTGTAACCATTTATAACCAGATGGTTAAATAATACCTTTTCATAACCGCTTCTATAACTAACTATCATAACCGCTATGTTATTTAACCTGCTACAACCGCTATTCGGTTGAAATGTTTCGACGAGCAACTTTGGACCTTCCTCTGAAATTGCAAATACAGATTATAGTTTACACTCCTTCAACATTAAACTTTTCAACACTAGTGTCATCAATATCATCACTATTAGCATCATTCGTCTTTGTAGTTTCAACATTATAATTAGTTACATCATTATCAACATATCACCAACACACCACCACTACCAAGATTAGTGTCGGCGTCATCCCTCATAAACTCATTACCATCAACATTATTGTCACCGGCATTCTGATTGTGAAAAGGAACTTGTGTCTCTCCTTCTACAATTACATAGTTATACATGGATCCCTTTTGAGTGCTTATGGACGATCTTCTTGTTTTTCTTTTACGCTTCTCTCCGGATGGATATTTTCAATAGGAGCCATGCTTTACAAACTGCCACAATTAGTACATTGAAATTATAGCATTATTGATTAAAGAAAACTAAATAACTTCTTGTTTACTAACTGATGTATATGTTGTATTTATTATAATGACTAAGTGAATTATATATCATTGATTCATTGTGTCAATGTATCAAACTTAAAAATAAAATCCTTCCAATGATTATAATCACAACAATAACTTAATTAACATGAATTAAAATTAATTTAGTTCGTATTCTATGGTTCCCAATCTCATTCACCCGCTATAATCACAAATAAGTCAACTATAGTGGGCACAGATGTATCACCTCTATTAATCACTACATCAGTTCCTAAATCCAATCACAACATAGAAGTTTAAATGCTACAAAAGTAAAAACTAATAAGTGGGATTAAACTAGAAGTGGCTAGATTTAAAGTTGAAATTGTTTGAATGAATGAATGAATTGAAGATTTATT
>OU343221.1:5653530-5702078 GCA_910596185.1 Chrysanthemum makinoi | reverse complement strand
GCTACACTGATTTTGAGAGATTAACTTAAACAAAAGCCAACTGAATGCATAAACTATTAACCTAAGAAGTATCACCAACAATAATGGCCAAGCTGAACCGAAAAGAGAACAATATGTTCTACAAATTACTAACGATAGTAGTTATAAGTAATAATATTGTCCTAGTTCCATACACAGATTTTTAAAAAACCTCCATGCTTACTGCATGTAATCAATAAGATAAACGTATCTTGCCACGAAATGGAGTCACACATCCACTTTTTTAACTCAAATAATTGAAGCAGTTGTTTTATTTCGTGTTATGGAAGAGCTAACCGAAACCTTTGTTAGTGAATTCGAGCAACTTAGACGAGACAAGATTTCAATTATAGGTTTATTTGAACTTAACCGTGGACATAAGTAACTTCGGAACGAAAGGAGCATGCGAGACTTAACTACCCACACATTTTGGCGGTGGTACTAGCTGAATTTTGAGGACAAATTTTTTTTAACGGGGGTAGACTATAGCAACTGGCATTTTCAGGGCAATACTTCTTCATAAAACTCAAAATAAAACTCTTTATTTTGGACGACTACTTTATTACTCTTACGTGAACCGTCAGGTAACTTGCATAAACTGAAATTTTCAGTGAACAAATACCGGCAATGTTTAGCTATTATAGTAAATCAATTTATTTTTATTAGAAAATACAAAATATTTATTTTCTGGCATTTTTGATGGACACTCAAAAACGAAAGGTTATATCGTTTTCTTTTCTGAAAAACAATACCGCACGCGTACCGACACCGTATTAGTAATGTTTAAATTCGATAATTATTTTTTGGAATCAATAATTTTGATTTTATATTATTTATATAAAAACGTTCCCAAAAATGTATTTCTCGCATTTTTACCAAACCAGAGTATCGCAATTACGCTTTAACTCAACGGGACACGAGGTACACGAAATAATAATAAAACCTTTATTTTTATTATGCTTTTGAACGCACATCCCAATGCTCAGTCATATGTCACTTTCTATTCCTTCTTTCTAAGCAACACATGTTGGCTTAAATATTGGCACTTGACAAAAACTTTGATTTTTAGCTTCAAATGGTAAGCACACTTTTATTAAAATCACCAAAAGACAACTCAAAACCCACATTCTTTGCTCCTATATTGTCTGCCGTAAAGACCACAAGCAAATCCACATTTCATTTGCAAAATTTTCACACAAAATTTGTTGGCAAAGTGTTCTTAAAACTAGCTTGATTATTTTTGGGTTTACTTGAAAAGCTTGGGTTACCAATTTGTTCTTGGTGTTCTTTCTCTATTATTTGATACACACAAACCCCACTGTAAGGGCTCATGCACATATCTCTTATCTTTTCTTTATTGTGCATAATGTTAGAATATGTTAATACTTTGATAAAGATTTTGGAAACTAAATATGTGTCTTTGTTTTCTTTAGTACTCGACACACATGTACATATATTTACGAGGTTGTGTTTTGAACTTGTGTGGTCATACTCAAACTTGTTTATCACTAATAAGCATGCTAAAAATAAATAAACTAGAGCTTATATAAGCAAATCGAGACACATAAAATTTTGTGAGTTTATTTGGGCATGCTAAACTAAAAATGAACTTAAGAAAACATATATCTAAATAAAATCATCAAGTATGGCTCGATAAAGGAAGGTGCTTATTTGGCTTGTTGATTATTTTGCTTATTTAGTAAATATATACTTAGCTTAATTTAAAACTTTGGGCTTAAAAGATATATATTTTAATTTATTTAATCTTAACACTAATAATTTTTAAAATTTTATCAACGTTTTTTATTTTATAAGGCACCATATTACAACTTATTTTTTTTTCAATTGTTATGTTACTTCATAGTGTGTGTATCATATGCGATCTCAGTTATTAAATATTGAAATATGTGCAATGACCATATGATTTTTAAAAATATTGTTTTGACATTTATATATAGTTGAAATTGCAGAGATATTGTTGTGAATAACTTGAATGTTTACAATCACAAAGCATTGTATCGATTTATTATATAGTCTCGGGGTTCATTTTTTTTTCTTGTTCTTGCGCATTAAATTGCGTTAAATACAAATCCGTTTCCAAATATTGCTATAATGATGGTTATTGATTGGTGCTTTAATCATTGATTGTTCCGGCGCATTAGTTTCAAAGATATACAAAGTTTTTTGAAATAATTTGGTCAAAATACATTATACAACCGGTGTATATATTTTTGTTTAGTTTCTTAGGTTTGAAGTTTTTTTGATTGGGTCAAATACCATGCATTGATGGATGATAACTACAAAGTGAAGCCAATCAAAGAGTTCGGTCAAAGAGGATTCAACACCTCATATGCCGTGTACTAAGAAATTTTACACGACGAGTAACGTGCATTGTTAGTTATCTCATAATCGATGTAATGTTTTATTTTCAGTTTCAATAAATATTTTTATATGTTCTTTGATACATGTTAAAATTTTTTGTTTCAGTTGAATTATCGCATGTTACGAAACACTTACCACAATATGGCATATCGTTAATTATCTGCCACTAGGAACCACTGGCAGCTAGGCCGGGACTGCTAGTATATATATATATATATATATATATATATATATATATATATATATATATATATATATATATTTATATATATATATATATATATATATAAGAGGAGACATGCCACATAAAATGCCACTTGGCATCCCATAATGCCATGTCATATTTCCATGTCATCATTGTATTTATGTGGCATTTTTTTATTTTTTTAAATGACATGTGGCATTTTAATTAATATATGTACAATTTTTTTTAATAAATTTTAAAATTTGTTTTTTTTTCTTTGTAATTTTTGAATTTTAATTTTTTTTTATTAAAAAGAAGACATTTGTTGGAGTTGAACTTGGGTCATTCATGTGTTTTGTAAACAACTTACCACTAGAGTAAGTTGTTTTTTGATTTATATCTTTCAAATCAATACAAATAAGGAGATTATAAAAATTTCTGAATTTGTATTTTAGGTATATATTTTTTGAAGATAACAATTTAAATAAATTATGATATATATTACTTAGAAGATAAATATACCATATATATTTATACAAGAATCCCATATTATAATACCTATTACGTATTACATTTATACAAGAAAGTAATTTCAAAGAAGAATTCAGCATAAGCTTATTTGGCGTGTTGAGTTTCATCCATTCTTCCAAACCCTAATTTGTTTATATAACCATCATCGATCATATTCAATCTCAAAGCCCTAAAGTTAATTCTTGTTGCATGAGGGTGCATGTTTCACGAAAGAAAAAAAACGAAAAAGAAAAACAAAACCTCACAGTATGAAGGTATTGAAATCGAGCCTTGATCATAGTTTTTATTCTTAGTACAATATATGAACACATATTATGAGTTGTTGGTGAGGTTTTGATGCATGATGTTAATTATTGTTATTTAGAAGTTGAGCTGACCACAACATAGAAGAAAAAAAAAGGTTCAGTCCCTACTATTTAATCTCAATGTTTATTCTAATCAGATCTTATTTTAGCATATTGTGGTTTTGAAATCTCTATAAGCCAATAAGCTGCTGCTTAAATAAGTTTATTTAAACACCACAAATATGTTGAATGAATGATAGGTCTGAATGATTCAAAGTCATGGAAAAAAATCGTTTAATTACGCATCTTATATGAATACTTGCATTTGTTTGGTGTTCGACAGGGTTTATGAGGAAAAGGAAAGATAAACTCTCTAACTCAAAATGGGAAGGCAACAAAACAAATATTGTCAAGGTACACATACGTATAGTTTGTAAATAAATTTATCACACAATAAGGAAAAAAAGATGAAAAATATGTAATGCATATCAATCTTGAATAGATGTTTTTAGGATTTAGGAGATCATCCGGATGATAAAGATATATACAGATTTGACTAGAACATATGCTATATCCAAAATCTGAAGTTTATTCAATGGTGGAATCGCTTTATGAAGTATTTTGTTTATGACTAACAAATATTGAATAAGTTGTAGCTTCAAATCACCAAGGCGGTCAGGGCTACGCGTGATCTTATATATTTGCTGACCAGGGCCATCATGGTCGTGCTTTAAAATAATCGAAAGCCAAGGGGTGGACCTCTTGAACTGAAGTGACCATTGGTGCTTTATCAGTTTCAAGACAATGGTTAACCGAAAGCTTATTTTCCCCGCGGCTTGACCACCTTCTTCTTTAATGTAGTCTCTCACAATTCTCCCATATTGTAGACTAAATTATACAACTGTAAAATCATCGTATATAATCTAGCATATACTCTTTATCTGTTATAAAACGTTGTGTGTGAAGGACCTCAATTACATGGGTCATATTAGGCCGAATTGAATGCTTATCTTGAAAAGGAATTACACTGTTCTTATTGTTTATTTCTTTGCACATGATACAAGGTTGAAGAATCCACGGGACGCTTATATAGCTACTTTTTGTTATTGGTACATTTATAACTAATTTTTCATTAACTTACATTTTTCAACAGGTTGGTTTTTGGGATCGGTGACTTTTAATTATGATGTACCTAATGAAAAGCAAGTCCTTTCTGAAAATTTAATTGTTTAATCATTTAAGGTGACCGATATGAATTTACATAAGCATAACGATGCATATTGCTTCTTCATTATAAGAGACTACAATAAACGCGGGTGAGTTTTATCATGTAAAATATGCTAAAAGCTTACACAATTAACTTATAATGTCCCAATTTTTTTTCTATTACAGTGACAATGAATAACCTAGTATGGCGATCCTCATTTACAAAGAATCTATGGATTTCCAGAAGTCCATGAAGCTGTGGATGGTGAAGTTTTTGAACTTATGACTAATAAGTTTCGCGGAAATAAAGTTCCCAACAATCCGAATTAGGAAAGTACAACATCCATCCTTGGAAAGTTTTTTGACAGCTTTTATCCAACATTAAAGAAGGTGGATCCACAAGTTTTCTTGAGATACACCTTTATAGGATACAGTTATCTTTTTAATTTATTTCCTGATTTAAAATTGTAACCTTTTGGTAAGCACTTGCTTAAGGCAATTGTGTTCTTTGTTCCACAACAGAAGAGTAAGGAAGATGATCCTTTGAGTCCCAACAATGCCCAGTCTTCCAAATTTTCTATGTGGTTTAATAAAGATGGTATATATAGTATTCTGAGCTAAGAAATTGAATTACTTCGGCTTTATCCTCTTATCTGTGACATTTCCCATTTAAATTAATCTTTTTTTTAGATAAGAAACCTATAGATGATCTCTCTTCTAACAGATCAAATGACTTACTTTCACTAATTGTTGACGGTGGCCCTCAACCTAATAATATCATATCCTGTATATAGTGAGGACCTTGAACAGATTATACTGTCTGAATATAGTGAGAAAAGTTAAACATTGCAGCCACCACTTCCCGATTGGAATGTTTCTGGTCCAAAAAACGTGGATGCTCGAGCCATTGATAATACTGCAACCAATCACTTGCTTTCATTGTTACAGAAAGGAACAGGACCCTATATTGACGATACCTCTAATACAAGTATCGGGTTGTTTGGGGACCATCCTACTTTCGAAAAGCCAAAAGATCCTAATCAACAAGCGAGCTCGAGTCATAATCTTTCACTTGAAGCACTTTTTGGGCTGTGAACGGAGGAAGCGACCTTCATGTATCAGTGACTATGCCGTCGATTGAGGTTGGGGACAGGTTGGCGGTATGAATTCTGTTAGCATCACAGTCCGCTTTTTTGAACCTGTTTGGTGTAAAGGGAGCTAATAAAATTCAGCAGGGTCAAATGCAAGACAATTGGCTAAGGTAGTTACATGTGTTGTTTTAGGAGGTGAGTTATCTTTAGTGTTCGCTATTTCTGGTGGTCAAATTATGAAGAGTCACATGAAGTATAATCATCCCAGATGTTCGAGTTTTTGGAAAAACGTAGTTAGCACAAGATTCGATTCTTCAATCGATCACGACATAGCTTACCCACATTTATTTTATAGTTATTGGTCAGTTTGTATTTCCGATTTACTCTTTTCCCTCTTTAACCCATATGATGACTATATTTGCGGTTTAACTCTTTCTTATTATGGTTCTGCTACCACACATTTTGTAGGTTTTCCATGTATGGTTTGATGCACCTATCGAATACGTCTCAATTACTAAATACTACACGTACTAAGGGATATTTACACTTTTGATGTTAAGTTTCTATAAAAGCAATTAATAAATTTTTGTTTACAGATAGGCGAGTTGTCGTCTAATGAAAGCTCAAAAGACAATTCTTCCTCTGATGAAGAAGAGCCCCAGAAGAACAAGGCTAAGGTATTTTTCATAGAAACGATGATAGTTATCATTACTAGACGCTGTTATATAATCGTGACCAATTTTAATTACATACTACCTTTTGTTGTAGCCAACCGACAAAAGCTGCTGTTTCTAAAGAAGAGAGTAGTGGGATGAAAGTTCCAAAGAAGACGAGCCAGCTAAGCCACATGTTGTAAAGAAAATGGCTGCTGTCAAGAAAATAGAATCTCGGAGAGGAAGAATCATTTGAAGAAGAGGAGAGTTCGATGAGAGGAAGAGCCTAACACCACAAAGATAAATGTAAGTTATTTATTTCTTAATTACAGTTATGCTTTCTATGTTGTGGTTGCCAAGGCTTAATTCCTTTTCTGCAAACCGATGTGGAAATGGTTGATGCTCCATCATCTAAGAAAGTGGTTAGTATTTATTTTTTAAATTCAAATTTATGCTCTTAAGTTATTTGATTTTGTTCTGTTTACTAATGTGTTACGCGTACTAATTTATTTTGCTCTTAAGTTATTTGATTCGACACTTCAATAAATTTTTGCTGAAGACGATTAAGACCTAATTATTAATAACTTATTTGCACTGTGAACCGATGAACTCAATGGATCATATTTGCTTGGCCGTGAGGTGAAAATTTATTTAGCACAAGAAAGAGGAAAAAGAGGTTCATACACGTAAAAGCCTATTTCATGATTGTTGTGTCGCATGTATTATTTATAAGCATAACATATACCTTTCTCAAATACAGTAATTTTAATGTTTGTATTTTATTTTTCATTATAAGCTTCACTTCTTATAGCTTTGTGTTGGTAATTAATAGGTATGTGGAGTCAGTGAACCGTGGTCGAAAATATGTACCTCATACCATCTTCATCAAGTGTTGCGTTTGGTAAATATTAAATTCCACTCACATAGTTGTTCTATAACTTACTAAGATCTTTTAAAGCATTTGTACTATATTTGGTCTAATGTAATCTCAACATGTTATGATCACGTTTTACATAAGTTTTTGCGCTTTTGGTAAATGAAATGGTATGGACAGATTAGTCTTTTGTAGATCAATTCTGTCATTTTTGTCGGAAATATGAAAATGCATATGGGTCATTTACGTTCCACTGTTATTGGAGAAACTTTGGCGCGTATCCTTGAGTATTCTGGAGTTGAGGTGATCCGAATTTAAGATTTCATCAAGAGAATGATCTCGGGTACATGCATTGGTCTTGATGTTTGAATGTTTGTTAAATAAGATTATACCCGCAACTACGCCGTGATATGTTGTCATATTTTAGCCGAGATCTTATTCTGCTATCTAAACTCGTCACATGGTTTATCGAGTGTATTTATTTGATACACACACTGTGATATAATACATATGATCATACATACTTCGATTACCTGAACATGCTCTTATTTGCATTAAAATTGATGACTGAGTTACTGCTAATAGAGAAAAGGTTTTGAAACTGTTTACGAAACTAAAGCCACATAGAGATTGTTTGGGATTGCATATTGAAACTCTTAATAAGGACTGTTTAAGATTTGCTTATTGTCAATCCCAAACTCTCTCTTTATAAGCTCAAGTTTTTGCTAGCGATCACAAAACAATCCCTTTATTAGCAGTTACAATAAACTATCCCAAACAGCCATGTAATCATGTTTAAATAGCAATGCAATTCTCTTTATATAACATGGCGCGAGGGAATTGTTCCCAAAGTAATAAAAAAAACCATTGTCGGTCTACTCACTTAGAGTGCCCCAAAGTAATAAAAAAAACCATTGTCGGTCTACTCACTTAGAGTGCTAGAAAGTTATAAAAAAACGATTTTTGTTCTACTCAATTAGAGTGCTAGATAATTGGTTTATTAAATAATGTCCGGGGATATATCATTACGCAAACAACACGTGTATTCAAAGAAACACCTTACAGAACACGTGTATCCATATCTAGAAAATCTCCTCTCTCATGCCACAAATTACTGATAATCTATCTATGTATTGATGGTTGTGTTCTATTGTCGAGGTAATCTTTTTTTCGTTTGTTTTCATTGAATATATGTGTGTGTCTTTGATACATATTATCTTGATTTGAAATCTTTGTTAGAGACTTGAAGTTGTCGACCATCTTTTGAGAAAGTGGACCACGATTGAGGTGACAGTGTATGTTGTTTTATAAAACATATTTTGCTCAATATTATAGGATCCATATATAGTGATTTCGACTTTTCGGTTTGGTATCTGATTTAGATATGGGTGTGTTTGGGAATTCGTGTTATTGATTGTTTTACAACAAAAATCTCTATATGATAAGTTAATCATATGGTAAGTCAACTAAGGGGGTGTTTGGTTAAGCTTATATGTTTGTGAAGTATCAGAGGGAGAAGGTAAGATCATTCATATGTTTTTGGACAGCTACAAATGTTATGATATGTTAGTGTACAGCTTCAGCAACTGTGTCTCCGTGTTTGTTTATCACTTGCATTGTAACTACAAGCTTTTTATGATATGATATGAGACACATATATAAATGCGAATTTGCTTTGAAAAGCATATCAATTTCATATACTTCATAATAATAAAAGAATACTACTCTTTAATTATAACTTTTGAAGTCGTTCAGTTGAAGATCGCAGCAGACCTGATTACGAATAGGTATACTCTTTTTCTTTTAAGTTTATTTATTTATTTATGTATGCAATTAAAACACATAGCCAACCTTGAGTTTCTCTTACAGGGATAGAGTGACTCTGTTGAATTTCGGGTCAACTTTGGTAGATTTGCTCCTATTGGCAAAAAGGTGGCTTTTACCAGTTGTGTTTGCTAAACAATTTAACCTTAGACAATGTTAAGCTAATTTCATTTCTTTATATGCATTAACATTCAAGGGTTGATGACAACAATGTCACGCCAAACGAGACAGAGGATTTCTATTTCCACTTGGCGTTTCTCGAGGCACTTGGTATGAAGGTAAACACACTGTCTTACCTATTGGAATATGGTATTTTGTTGACGAACGTATAGTTTGCTTGAAACTAATAAATGTCCAGTCTTCATTTGAAATTAAAAAGATCTCAGAGGCTGGCGAATGTATACTGGATACATATTTCGACAAAATTGCTTATGGGTTGATATGGGTTCGGATCGAAAAGTGGTAGTTTTTGTATAAATGGGTTGGACTGAGTTGACCTGGAAAGCTCGAATTGATGTTTGTAGAATATTTGTGAACCAGGTAATAGAATTGGGAGAATATTGGTATGATAGTTGTAAGAAAATGAACTTATATGTTTGCCTCCGTTTTCTTACCTAATACGGCTAAGCTTCTTATGATATAATTCCTGTTTGTGCAGGTTGTCGATGAAGAACCAAACAACAAGTAATAGAAGGTACAAAACTTCGGATTCATCTTTACATTGTATACAAATTTCTGATAACTATTATAGGATACGCATTACAAAGAGACAAAATGAGAATCTGCGACATTTTTTTTTGTCTATTTCCCGTATGTTAAATATGCTTTCACTGACTATACTGATCCTAATAATCGTCCTTAATGACAGAAAAAAAAAACTCAATTAATAAAGGTATGCTTTTCGGGTTTATTTGAAAACTTATGATTCTAATAAGTTTATTATGATAAGTTAATAAGTTTATTATGATGAGTTTGAAGATAAGTGTAACCTGTAAGACCAGATGTGAGATAAACAAACACCCCCTAATTTGACACATTTTATTGGTGTTTGTTTCATTCATGGCTGACCAAAAACATATATGATATTTCTACTCCAATGCTCCAAATGATATAGAATTTGGTGTCACTTGCATTGTATGTTCATTTTTATGGCTACCATTTGCTCATCAAAAAGTCCTATTTCCTTATTGGTCAGTATTTTTGCAGTTTCATATTTTTTTTCGCAAAACCAAGTTTTGACGAATACCGTTGGCGTTGTGTAGCTTGAAGGCATTGTTATCGAGCATGAAAGAAGAGTTTATAGACCTACATCGCAGCAAGTTCAAAATGGTTTAATAAAAATGGTGAAATGGGTATGTTAAGTTACTCAGAAATAACATTAAAACCTTTTGTTCATCTGTTACGTGATGCTAAATTCATTGCTTTTCTATGGTTTTGTTTAAATAAAAGAAGACCCGCGCACAAGTATTATTTTTACGTCTTCATATGAAAATTGTTGATTATGCATTTGGAAGATATAATTCTAATATATACAATGTGTTGTTATACTGTTCTATCACTTCTCTTATTTCCTTGTATACTTGGTCCGAAGACATACAACAACCTCGATATGAATAAGTAACAATCGGTATATATGATATTTAAGAGTAACAATAAGTAACATCTGGTAAAAAAAACCCCGCCACAACGTGACGGTCACTTTCTACTCGCTACAACCATAAGAAAGCGCTAGCGTAACAATAGATACAAAAAAACTTATATATGTAGATGAATGTGATCAACACTTGATAAATGACACCACCCGACTTTTATGAATCGCATGTGATTCAAGTAGACCAGAAACTTTGAGCTAATCACCACCAACGTGGGTTGATTGCGAAGCCGACTAAGGTACTTAAAAACATGAAAACAGGAGACAATAACATGACTGGAATTTGCAAATGATACAATGGTTCACGAACCTTTTGCATACCTATGCATGACTACATGAAGGCATATATTATTGAAAAATAAACTTATCACTGATTTTAGTTTCAAGAGATTAACCTTCCATTGCTAAGGGACCAACTAAACTATTTCACCTTCGCCATTACCTATTTTACACTTATAATGCCTGAAGAGACAACGACACAGCTTAAAAAATTCATCAAACACCCCCGCCGCAACGAGGCGGGTGCCTACTACTTGTTTATAAACACTTTACATGTAAAAATATTTAAGTAGAAGTATAGGCTAACTCAAAGAAACTGCAACTTTTACATTTTCATCCAACTCATCCTGTATATCAAAATGAAGCAAAGAAACATGTGTTTATCACTTTGATTCTATCGCATCCAAGAATAATAATTAGATAAATGCAATCCCAACTCCTAATATAACATAAATCTGATATTTTATTCAGTACTATAAGCAGTCAAAACAAAAAGGGTTAATAACCTTTTAAAGCATTATACTTGTCAAGAATGACAGTTCTGCGTAGCGAACTAAAAAAATAACTCTTTCAGACATTAAAGTTGACATTTTTGTCTTTCTTTAAGTATTATGACCATTTTACCCTTTCTAAATTTTTTTCGAAATACTTTTTCTTTTGAAATTTTTTTTTCAAAATATTTTTTTCAAAATACTTTTTTTTGAAATTTCTGATTTTTTTTTTGAATTTCTTCTTTTTTTTGAAATATTTTTCGAATGAAAAAATGGTCATAATACTTAAAGAAATACAAAAATGTCAACTTTAATGTCTAAAAGAGTTATTTTTTTAGTTCGCTACGCAGAACTGCCATTCCTGACAATGATAGTGTTTTAAAAGGTTATCAGCCCAAACAAAAAATGGGAATTCTGAAACACCCCTATATAATGAACTATGTATTAGAGTATATAAGCAATTAAAATAACAAGTTGCAGAAAGAAACTTCTCTTGCAGAAAAAAAATGTTTAGTTGGTTAGTTTTTTGCCTTCGACCTCAATTCTGTCAGCCGAAACTACAACCTCCATCTTCCATTATAATCTGACTTTTATCCTATGGAAATAACATAGATAATATGTGTTAGTAAGTGTTGGTCAATATCAAGGGCTACTAAAAGATTCCGTAAGAACAACAAGACTAAAGCTTTAATTAAGTCAAAAACTACAAACACAGCCAGATTGTTTCTTAGCCTGCATTCGATTACAAATTTACGATTACTTAAATCCGAACCAATAGTAGATGAATCAATCATACAAAAAATCAAATAAACATATTTAACCTTTCATTGAACTTTTAAAAACTTTATGCTATATATATGATAAATAAATACATAAAATAAAACCATTAGTCATACCCGTCCATCGGACGGTTTTGGACACTAGTATATATATATATATACATATATATATATATATATATATACATATATATATATATATGTATATATATATATACATGTATATCTATATATATATATGTATATATATATATCTTTACTACATAAAATAGAAAAATGGTCAAATGTGAAAGTGAAAATTGAAAGTTGAAAGTTGAAAGTCAATGGTGAGAGAAATGTATAATGTAATTAATACTTTTATTAAAACACCCCATTATTTAAAAGTACATTGATTTATTCATATTGTACAACCAACTAAAAGCATATTCACCAAATTAAATACTAATAATTAAAAGACCCCATATTAAAAAGTACAATAAAATTTTCACAATATACAATTTAAACAAGATACAACAAAATCCAGAATATAAAATAATTAAACACACTAATTAATTATATTTTTAAAACACCCTAAAATGAAAAGTACTTGTTAGTACATATAGTTTTGATGGTACATATAGTTTTGAAAACTTGACCGGACCAACGGGTTCAACCGGAACCGTTTCGCCACCGTTCAACTAACCAATAAAAGTAATTCGAAAATGAACCAAGAGGACCCGTTGAAACCGATACAAACTGGTAAATCAGGCCTCATCGAGATCTATTTCTCCAGTTAATCGTCCAGAGGTATCCGCGTACTATATATAAAAGAAAAAACAAAAGTAAAAGTTGAAACTAAAAAAATAAATGTTGAAAACATATATTTCAAAAGGAAACTATTAATACACATCGAAACCGAGTTGACCGGACGCTTCAAACCCGACGGGTTGACCGTTTAATTTCACCGTGTTCAACCCAACCCGTCGGTTAACCCGGTCAAATCGATTCATTTTTCGACCAAAACGATTCAACGGTTGAACCACACGGTCGACCCGGTTTCAAAACATTATGTTTAATACCCAAATCTTCAAACTTTTATTATTTTTCGTTTATAACCCATAAACATTTTTTTATCACTAAACGATCAATCAAATTCTGTTCTGTGCACGAGTACTAGTCTTTAACTATATGTATATATAATTACCACTAAAAATTCAAATTAATATTAAATGAAAATAGATTCGGCATATTCAGTGTTGGTAAGTCAATACAACATTTTTTTTTATTATTATACATACAAAGCATGTATCCATGTTTTTGAAACTTAAAAAGTGAGTAATGTTAAATTTCTAAAATTCCTTTCAAACTAAAATTTCTATATAAAAATTCAAAGAATTTGTCCTTAATTAAATAACTACCACAACAATTCACACCTAAAATTTCAAAAAAATGTATGACACATTTTGACAACTTTTACTAATGTAATTTCTCAAAAAAAAATATATATTTTAATTTATTTAATCTTAACACTAATAATTTCTAAAATTTTATCAACATTTTTTATTTTATAAGGCACCATATTACAACTTTTTTTTTTCAATTGTTATGTTACTTCATAGTGTGTGTATCATATGCGATCTCAGTTATTAAATATTGAAATATGTGCAATGACCATATGATTTTTAAAAATATTGTTTTGACATTTATATATAGTTGAAATTGCAGAGATATTGTTGTAAATAACTTGAATGTTTACAATCACAAAGCATTGTATCGATTTATTATATAGTCTTGGGGTTCATTTTTTTTTCTTGTTCTTGCGCATTAAATTACGTTAAATACAAATCCGTTTCCAAATATTGCTATAATGATGGTGATTGATTGGTGCTTTAATCATTGATTGTTCCGGCGCATTAATTTCAAAGATATACAAAGTTTTCTGAAATAATTTGGTCAAAATACATTATACAACCGGTGTATATATTTTTGTTTAGTTTCTTAGGTTTGAAGTTTTTTTGATTGGGTCAAATACCATGCATTGATGGATGATAACTACAAAGTGAAGCCAATCAAAGAGTTCGGTCAAAAAGGATTCAACACCTCATATGCCGTGTACTAAAAAATTTTACACGACGAGTAACGTGCATTGTTAGTTATCTCATAATCGATGTAATGTTTTATTTTCAGTTTCAATAAATATTTTTATATGTTCTTTGATACATGTTAAAATTTTTTGCTTCAGTTGAATTATCGCAAGTTACGAAACACTTACCACAATATGGTATATCGTTAATTATCTGCCGCTAGACGCTGCGAGGTACTTCGTCTTATTATATATATATATATATATATATATATATATATATATATATATATATATATATATATATATATATATATATATATATATATATATATATATATATATCTTTACTACATAAAATAGAAAATGATCAAGGTGAAAGTGAAAATAGAAAGTCAATGGTGAGAGAAATGTATAATGTAATTAATACTTTTATTAAAACACCCATTATTTATAAGTACATTGATTTATTCATATTGTACAACCAACTAAAAGCATATTCACCAAATTAAATACAAACAATTAAAACACCCCATATTAAAAAGTACAATAAAATTTTCACAATATACAATTTAAACAAGCTACAACAAAATCCAGAATATAAAATAATTAAACACACTAATTAATTATATTTTTAAAACACCCTAAAATGAAAAGTACTTGTTAGTACATATAGTTTTGAAAACTTGACCGGACCAACGGGTTCAACCGGGAACCGGTTTCGCCACCGGTTCAACTAACCAATAAAAGTAATTCAAAAATGAACCAAGAGGACCCGTTGAAACCGATACAAACAGGTAAATCAGGCCTCATCGAGATCTATTTCTCCAGTTAATCGTCACAGGGTATCCGCGTATACTATATATAAAAGAAAAAACAAAAAGTAAAAAGTTGAAACTAAAAGTAGAAATGTTGAAAACATATATTTCAAAATGAAACTATTAATACACATCGAAAACCGAGTTGACCCGGGACGCTTCAAACCCGACGGGTTGACCCGGTTTAATTTCACCCGTGTTCAACCCAACCCGTCAGTTAACCCGGTCTAAATCGATTCATTTTCGACCAAAACGATTCAACCAGTTGAACCACCCGGGTCGACCCGGGTTTCAAAACATTATGATTAATACCCAAATCTTCAAACTTTTATTATTTTTCGTTTATAACCCATAAACATTTTTTATCACTAAACGATCTGTCAAATCCCGTTGCTATGCACGAGTACTCGTCTTTAACTATATGTATATATAATTACCACTAAAAATTCAAATTAATATTAAATGAAAATAGATTCGGCATATTCAGTGTTGGTAAGTCAATACAACATTTTTTTATTATTATACATACAAAGCATGTATCCATGTTTTTGAAACTTAAAAAGTGAGTAATGTTAAATTTCTAAAATTCCTTTCAAACTAAAATTTCTATATAAAAATTCAAAGAATTTGTCCTTAATGAAATAGCTACCACAACAATTCACACCTAAAATTTCAAAAAAATGTATGACACATTTTGACAACTTTTACTAATGTAATTTCTCAAAAAAAAATATATATATTTTAATTTATTTAATCTTAACACTAATAATTTCTAAAATTTTATCAACATTTTTTATTTTATAAGGCACCATATTACAACTTATTTTTTTTTCAATTGTTATATTACTTCATAGTGTGTGTATCATATGCGATCTCAGTTATTAAATATTGAAATATGTGCAATGACCGTATGATTTTTAAAAATATTGTTTTGACATTTATATATAGTTGAAATTGCAGAGATATTGTTGTGAATAACTTGAATGTTTACAATCACAAAGCATTGTATCGATTTATTATATAGTCTTGGGGTTCATTTTTTTTTCTTGTTCTTGCGCATTAAATTACGTTAAATACAAATCCGTTTCCAAATATTGCTATAATGATGGTGATTGATTGGTGCTTTAATCATTGATTGTTCCGGCGCATTAATTTCAAAGATATACAAAGTTTTCTGAAATAATTTGGTCAAAATGCATTATACAACCGGTGTATATATTTTTGTTTAGTTTCTTAGGTTTGAAGTTTTTTTGATTGGGTCAAATACCATGCATTGATGGATGATAACTACAAAGTGAAGCCAATCAAAGATTTCGGTCAAAGAGGATTCAACACCTCATATGCCGTGTACTAAGAAATTTTACACGACGTGTAACGTGCATTGTTAGTTATCTCATAATTGATGTAATGTTTTATTTTCAGTTTCAATATAATTTTTATATGTTCTTTGATACATGTTAAAATTGTTTGCTTCATGTGAATTATCGCATGTTACAAAACACTTACCACAATATTGCATATCGTTAATTATCTGCCGCTAGGAACGCGGCCGCTAAACGCGGTACTCGTCTAGTATATATATATATATATATATATATATATATATATATATATATTTATATATATATATATATATATATATATATATATATATATATATATATATATATATATATATATATATATATATATATATATATATATATATCTTTACTACATAAAATAGAAAAATGGTCAAAGGTGAAAGTGAAAATTGAAAGTTGAAAGATGAAAGTCAATGGTGAGAGAAATGTATAATGTAATTAATACTTTTATTAAAACACCCCATTATTTATAAGTACATTGATTTATTCATATTGTACAACCAACTAAAAGCATATTCACCAAATTAAATACAAACAATTAAAACACCCCATATTAAAAAGTACAATAAAATTTTCACAATATACAATTTAAACAAGATACAACAAAATCCAGAATATAAAATAATTAAACACACTAATTAATTATATTTTTAAAACACCCTAAAATGAAAAGTACTTGTTAGTACATATAGTTTTGATGGTACATATAGTTTTGAAAACTTGACCGGACCAACGGTTCAAACGGAACCGTTTCGCCACCGTTCAACTAACCAATAAAAGCAATTCAAAAATGAACCAAGAGGACCCGTTGAAACCGATACAAACTGGTAAATCAGGCCTCATCGAGATCTATTTCTCCAGTTAATCGTCACAGGGTATCCGCGTATACTATATATAAAAGAAAAACAAAAGTAAAAGTTGAAACTAAAAAAAGAAATGTTGAAAACATATATTTCAAAACGAAACTATTAATACACATCGAAACCGAGTTGACCCAGGACGCTTCAAACCCGACGGGTTGACCCGGTTTAATTTCACCCGTGTTCAACCCAACCCGTCAGGTTAACCCGGTCTAAATCGATTCATTTTTCGACCAAAACGATTCAACCAGTTGAACCACCCGGGTCGACCCGGGTTTCAAAACATTATGATTAATACCCAAATCTTCAAACTTTTATTATTTTTCGTTTATAACCTATAAACATTTTTTTATCACTAAACGATTTGTCAAATTCCGTTGCTATGCACGAGTACTCGTCTTTAACTATATGTATATATAATTACCACTAAAAATTCAAATTAATATTAAATGAAAATAGATTCGGCATATTCAGTGTTGGTAAGTCAATACAACATTTTTTTTATTATTATACATACAAAGCATGTATCCATGTTTTTGAAACTTAAAAAGTGAGTAATGTTAAATTTCTAAAATTCCTTTCAAACTAAAATTTCTATATAAAAATTCAAAGAATTTGTCCTTAATGAAATAGCTACCACAACAATTCACACCTAAAATTTCAAAAAAATGTATGACACATTTTGACAACTTTTACTAATGTAATTTCTCAAAAAATATATATATTTTTTAATTTATTTAATCTTAACACTAATAATTTCTAAAATTTTATCAACATTTTTTATTTTATAAGGCACCATATTACAACTTTTTTTTTTCAATTGTTATGTTACTTCATAGTGTGTGTATCATATGCGATCTCAGTTATTAAATATTGAAATATGTGCAATGACCGTATGATTTTTAAAAATATTGTTTTGACATTTATATATAGTTGAAATTGCAGAGATATTGTTGTGAATAACTTGAATGTTTACAATCACAAAGCATTGTATCGATTTATTATATAGTCTTGGGGTTCATTTTTTTTTCTTGTTCTTGCGCATTAAATTACGTTAAATACAAATCCGTTTCCAAATATTGCTATAATGATGGTGATTGATTGGTGCTTTAATCATTGATTGTTCCGGCGCATTAATTTCAAAGATATACAAAGTTTTCTGAAATAATTTGGTCAAAATACATTATACAACCGGTGTATATATTTTTGTTTAGTTTCTTAGGTTTGAAGTTTTTTTGATTGGGTCAAATACCATGCATTGATGGATGATAACTACAAAGTGAAGCCAATCAAAGAGTTCGGTCAAAAAGGATTCAACACCTCATATGCCGTGTACTAAGAAATTTTACACGACGAGTAACGTGCATTGTTAGTTATCTCATAATTGATGTAATGTTTTATTTTCAGTTTCAATAAATATTTTTATATGTTCTTTGATACATGTTAAAAATTTTTGCTTCAGTTGAATTATCGCATGTTACGAAACACTTACCACAATATGGCATATCGTTAATTATCTGCCGCTAGGAACCGCTGCCCTTAGGCGCCGGTACTCGTCTAGTATATATATATATATATATATATATATATATATATATATATATATATAAGGTATGGTTAAATGAAAAGTTTCTTATAATGAAAGAATGAGAAGGCATGTGGAGGTGACATGCTTTGGCACATCACCATGCCATGTCATGTGACATGTGCCACCCCCCCCCCAGAAAAAATTTTTTTTCCCGCAAAAAATTTTTTTGGGCGGAAAAAAAAATTTTCCCGCCAAAATTTGTTACTGCATCACAGTTATAATAATACTGCATCACAATTATAATTGTGATGCAGTAATTTATAACCATAATGCACTAAAATTATGATTATGATGCAGTAAATTTATAACCGTGATGCAGTAACTTATAACCTTAATGCACTAATAAGTTTTGGTGCATCTTTATTATAAGTTACTGCATCATAGTTAATAGTTCAGTGCATAAACTTTGATGCACTAAAATCAAGGTTATAACCTTAAATGCACTTAAATCATGATTGTGATGCAGTAACTTTATAACTGTGATGCTGTAATTTATAACCTTAATGCACTAAAATCATAATTGTGACGCAGTAACTTATAACCTTAATGCAATAATAAGTTTTGGTGCATCTTTATTATAAGTTACTGCATCATAGTTAATAGTTAAGTGTATCAACTATGATGCACTAAAATCAAGGTTATAACATTAATGCACTAAAATCATGATTGTGATGCAGTAACTTTATAACTGTGATGCATTAACTTTATAACTGTGATGCAGTAATTTATAACCTTAATGCACTAAAATCATGATTGTGATGCAGTAACTTTATAACTCTGATGCAGTAAAAAAATTGGCGGGAAATTTTTGGCGGGGAAAAAAAATTTCTGCCTAAAAAAATTTTTTTTTCGGGGGGGGGGGGTGGGGGTATGGTGATGTGGCATGATGATGTGGCAAAGGTGACACATGTCACCTCCACATGCCTTCTCATTCTTTTCATTCTAAGAAACTTTTCATAATAACCCAAACCTATATATATACTAGACGAGTACCCGTGCCTAGCGGCAGCGGTTCCTAGCGGCAAATAATTAACGATATACGATATTGTGGTAAGTGTTTCGTAACATGCGATAATCAACTGAAGCAAAAGTTATTAACATGTATCAAAAAACATATAAAAATATTTATTGAAACTGAAAATAAAATATTACACCAATTATGAGATAACTAAAAATGCACGTTACTCGCCGTGTAAAATTTCTTAGTACACGGCATTTGAGGTGTTGAATCCTCTTTAAAAAAACTTCAAACCTAAGAAACTTAACAAAAATATATACACCAATTGTATAATGTATTTCAACTTTCAATTTTTTACTTTCACCTTTAGCACTTCAAATCTTCAATGCCTTTTGTAATTACTCCGTATAATAAAGATAACAATAAAATAGTAGATTTAACTAAAACTATGTTCATAACCTCATTTCCTTAGATTTAACCAAAACTATGTTTAATTTACTTGTAAACTTTGCTTTGTTTTTTGTATTGCTTAACTTTAAGAGTCTTAGTCATTTAATGCTAGAAAAGACCTTTATATTTTATAAGATAGTTAGATAAACATTTTATTTGCAAGATGTTTAGATTAGTTTTCGTGGGCCTCTTACGTCAGTAATATGTTTTTTAAGTAATTATTGCTCACCTTTTAAATTTTTTATCTTTCTTTTTACTTGTCTAATGTGACTAAAACATATTTTTTTCATTTCCTAACACACAAAAAAAATTATGTTAATTCCAGTAACATAGAAGGCTATGAAACAAGAAAACAAATCAATTATTAATTACCAGTATTTATCTTCTGTTGAATACGAGAAAAAGTAGCACAAGTATTGAGGTTTATAAGTTGTTTTGGTTTATTTAGTGGAAATCATGTATTCATTTAGAGGGATCCTAAAGATAATATTTTTCTTTAATATTTAACTTTGACTTTCAAGTTTCAAATTTTAAGTTTTCACTTTCACCTTTGACTTTTTTTCCATTTTATATAGTAAAGATACATTATATGGCATCCGCCATGTCATATTTCAACGTCATCAATATTAGTCCACCTAAGCAAGCAAATCAAATATCAAAATCGGATTAGTTAAATGTAAAAATGATGGGGACAAGAATCGAACTTGAGACATTTTGCACATATAACAAACACCTCAACCACCAGATCATTCCAACGTTTGATATTAACGAGTGTGGAAACCCGCGCGATGCAGCGGGATTGGTTTAAAATGACTTACTTTGTAGCGACACTTAAACCTTAGGGACTAATTTTGCCAGGTTGCTATAGTTAGCAATTAATTCTACAGGACCTACCTTGCAACGTCGCTTAAACCTCAGGGACTGTTTTTGCCAAGTTGTGAAACTTTGCATTTAATGTTAAGGACTTATTTTGCAGCGCCACTTGAACCTCAGGGACTGTTTTTGCCAAGTTGGGAAAGTTTGCAATTAATGCTTGTGTTTGGAAAGGAACCATGTACGGTTTTTAGTATATAAAGAGAATGTTGAAAAACAATATTTGATAAAGCATTTAGGAATTAAAACCCACTAATTAAGGAATTAGAAAGTCATATACCAATATTCCATCTTAATCTTTTGCATGTTTACAATCATCGAACCCTAAAAAATCAATCCACAACCTTCACTGCATCGATCTTCATCTCCATCGCCATCATACAATATTTCATCTTCATCATTGAAAGGTATGTTTGATTTTTAAATCGAGTGTAAATCATTCTTAGTTACGTGTTCTTATGATGTGTATATTGGCCACACCAGGTTTATTAAATCAATTCGCCACTTCTACAGGTTTTATAGTTGTTCAGGAGTTACCAGGAACTTAAATATCAAACAAAAAGTATATTGAATTAAAGGTAATTATCTCAATCTTCATAGTACTGACAGACAAAGGTTACATATAATGTTTTTGGGGTGGTTCCTAAGTGATAGAAGATAGTGACGGTGATAAAAAGCCAAGTCCAGGTGATGGTCACACGTTTGGTCCTTAAATAGAAAGAGAACTACTATATTATTTTCCGGTATTGCATAATTCATATTGTGTATTATCTGGTTACTTGCAGCCCAAAATCTATGTTGGGAGAGGAATGCATGAAAGTCAATTTTACCTTATAAAGTATGTATGGACACTTTGATTTTTACAATATATATTTCATTGACACTTATTTGAGATATACATCTACATCTACCTGTCTATATAAGTATACTTTCTTTTGGGTTGTTCTTCTCTGTGCAAAGTTTGCTTTTAGCTTTTTTGTTCAGGTGCTGGCACTCTCTTTCTCTCTTTAATTGATATTTCATTACATATATATTTCAAAAAAAAAATGATATTTTTTGACAAAGAAAGATGATGTGATTAAACTTTCAACAAAGTTGAAGTAAAAGATACAATACATGGAGATAGATCCCCTAGATGCAAGTTCGACCCACTTTTTAAGTTGCATTATTTTATTTTTCACCGGTTTCTAAAACATGAAGATTAAGAATCACAGGAAACTACTATATTTAGCTTTAAAGAACCGTCACTACCCATCTTCTATAATCTAAGACCAACACCGGAAAGGAGGCGCGCATACCATATAGTCTAATTATCAGGAAAATGATTCTACTTCTAATTTTTAGATTATATTATAGGGCCAGATTAATCATATCTAAAGGTGAAGAAACAAGCATAATCAACTGAAGTATACAATTTTTAGATTTTATTGTTTGAACTTTGAAGGGTGTTTATAAATTTCTTCTACGTAGTAAAATGGCAATGAATTAAACCTGGAGACAGAGATGACTGTTTGGGCTGTTGCATTTGATAGCTATATAATGTTTATATTTTGAAATTCGGTTGTTTGTGATGCTTACTTTGATATATGGTGGATCTTAATGGGGTGTTTGGATGTTATTTATAGGATTTATAGAGATATCTATTGGTCTATGTTATGGTTTATTTGACTATTTATATCAATTTCTGTTGCAGGCAAAAAGGGACCATCTTCGATGAGAGTGGACGTCGATATTTTGATGTATTTGGATGTATTGTACTCAAGCAAAAATGTTTTGAGGTTAGAAGTCATATATAATGATTTGGAAGTTTAAAATAAGCAATCTTAGAGACATTTTTATATAATTTGTTACATTGCAATTCTTTTATGTTCCAGCCCAAATCATCGGCAAGGTATAATGACGAAAATGGAAGTCACCTGCCTTCTCCTTAATTTATAAAACCGTTGATCCTATGCAAAGGTTTTGTCTCATACATTTTAATACTATATTGGATATTGGTGAATCCGGAAGCTCAATATAAACACGTTTAAATTATTCTTTATGCAGAATGTTGAGCAACACTAAGCTTGCATGCCTAAAAAGAAAACCTGCAATTGCAAAATAGGTGGTTGCCTCATGAAATGCGATGAATGCTATTAGGTTCTTCTTGCTGTATTTTCATGCTTAAGAATGGTGTTTTTCGACCTGAAAGTCCTTTTAGTTCACTTCTCAGATATGTAAGTTGTTCCATTCAATTTTTTGAATCATAAGCATTATCTCTCTTATACCGATGCTTATTTGTAAAAATAACCATATTTGTATGATGATATTCATAAACATTATCTTTCGCTACTGCTAGACATCGGGGATGTGACATAGGGGGATGTTTGGATGTTGATTTTTCAAATTGATTATGTGATTTTAAGTAATCCACATTACATAATTAATTAGGTGTAATAAAATGGGTGGTAAATTGTGGTTTAAATGTGCTTCTATTGTTTCATAAATAGATAATAAGAATTTTGAGTGTTTGGTAAATTCATAAATACGAAAAGTCAAACACCCACTTACTATCAAGAATCAAGAGTACAGATGCATGCACATCCAATCTTTATATATTTTTTATTTTTCAATTATTATCAATCATATGGTGTTATTTGCAGAGGTGTTCAGAAATATAAGTTTTTCTTTACTACTTATGCATAGTACGCCATGGATCCCACAAAGCTTCAAGAAGGCGGTGAGGGGACTGGTGGCCCCACAGACATTCAACCGAATTGCAGATGTGGTGCGGGAAGCAATTAAAAAGATGTAAAAGGTAATATTGTAAAGTGAACTAAGTTTACATGCTTATCGATGCAAATCATGGTCCAATCTAAACTGTAGCTCATCCCGTGAACATAAGAGTATAACAGAAACATTTATTATACAAAATAAATAATCACATTTCAAATCAAAGTGAATAATGTTTTTCATATGCAAGTATTCCATGCCTATTGCAGCATCTTTTGCCATTATGAGCTTCTTTCGCTGGTCAAGACTCAAGTGATCTGATAGAATTTCAAGGTTCACTCAGTTCTTCAAGATCATCATTGCCTATATACTCTACATAATTCATATTCAGCTCTTTGTCACCAAAATTTTTTCGATATTGAAAACGTTATTAAACATCAAAAAAACATTTTGACGCCATAAGCATAACAAAAGTAACGTAAGATAAGCATGTAAAAGGTAATATTGTAAACTTAGTATGGTAAAAGTGAACTTTCTGTCTGACTTGTCACTTGTCACTTGGCTTATTTGGAATTAGAATAGCCAATAAGCTCAATTTTTAAGGCTTATGAGTTATGAGGTGATCGACTTTTTAAATTTCAAATAAGCTCATAAGCTAATTATCCAAACACCCCTCAAACAACCCAAAGTTTTTGAAAAATCCATTGTACATATCTGAAGCTCCTTACACGGGAATTGTCACGTCTATAATCACTTTAGAGTTGTGTAACGGTAAAGTTTTATGTCCTTTGAATACTTATATCCTCATTTGTATTGTAACACTTTACAGTTGGTATTTTGATAAGCTCAAAACATATATAAAGCTTGGAACTATGTTTTCGGTCTGTCTCATATACTTGAGGAATATGCTGGTATCTAACTCCCTATCTCATATATTCTAATGCTATTTCTGACAGGAACCAGTCGTTGATTTCTTGAGAAACAAAAAGATATAATTGCAGCTGTGGTCTTCTGCACAATTATAGCAAATGATACTGAAATATATAAGAGGTAAGCTGGTGATTGTGTCTGTTGATGTACACTTTAATGGAGTAATCAATAGGGCATTGGTAGAATGGTGGTCTTAAAATAGATACAAGCTTAGTTTGTGTGGTCTTAAATTGTTTCAGGTTGTGTAAGTGCTCCAAGTTTTTCACCATCAGATCTCTTTCAAAGATTCACATCAACAGTTTAGGTTGCAGGTATGTTGTCTGTGATATTATCATTTGATGTTCTATATTATTAAAAAATGCCTAATTTGAGCTATAGTGGAGACTTAAAGTTGGTACCTGTGAATGATGAACAGGTTTGGAGAGCTGGTAGGGATAAATGGAAGCCTATGTCAGACTCTGTAAGTTGTATTTGCTTTCGTATGTTTAGCGTTTACTTTATGAGCCCATAATGATACTGAACTATATAAGAGGTAAGCCTGGTGATTGTGTCTGTTGATGTACACATGGAGTAACCAATAAGGCATTGGTTTAATGGTGGTCTTAAAAATAGATACAAGCTTAGTTTGTGTGGTCTTACGTTGTTTCAGATTGTGTCAGTGCGCCAAGTGGTTTCAAGTTTCAACCATCAGATCTCTTTCAAAGATTCACAGCAATAGTTTAGATTGCAGGTATGTTGTCTATGATATTATCATCTGATTTTGCTATATTATTAAAAAAAATGCCTAATTTGAGCTATAGTGAAAGAGACTTAAAGTTAATATCACCAACATGGGCTCATAAAGTAAACACTAAAGATACAAAAGCAAATACAACTTACAAAGTCTGACATAGGCTTCCATTTATCCAATTCAAGTGATTATTTTGTACTCAACTCTAAATATGTATCTGATAAATTTAAAAGCCCGAAAGAAAGATTAGTAATTCTAATAATAACTAATAATAATAATATTAGAACTTGAAAATAGGATTCCATGGAAAATATTTTGTTTAATGATATTTTTTATAGTTTTTGAAAAGCTCCATTTGTAGATCTCATGCTTTTAAGCTTATTTTTGGACTTATGAGCTTATGTGAATTCTGTTGGTGTTTCATTATCCCATGTTTTCCGTTCAAACTTATGGGTTTAAATAAGTTTATCACATGGTAAGATCTGAGTGTGCGTATTTGATTTTTATTATTTTTTTTTCTTGAATCTTGAAACCGTTATTATTTTTAAAAGATTATAGGTGATGATTTGTGTAAAGTTTTAAAGACAAAACTGCGATGTTGCAAATCAGGTAGGGTTCTTTCTGCCAATGCTTTGCGTTTAGTAAAGGAGGCTACTCATACAACTCATTCAAAGAACTTGGAAAATCGGTCATAATTGCAGTTAGTTCCTGCCGAGTTTTCAAATACAAGGATAGAGGTAACTTATTTAACACCAAAATCTGAAAATTTTAGGCCCCATGGACAAAGTATATATGCGTCTGCTGCTGAACTTGAGCTTTAGGGTATGATTTTGATCATCATAATTTTGCGACTTCATGCTAGCTCTTATACGCAATGAGACTGCCATTTATTGTCTGTTTTGTAAACATGTAGCTTTTGTATTTGAGTAAATTACATGGATGGTCCCTGTGGTATGTCCAAAGTAACAACCTTCGTCCCTCGAAGTTTGAAGTTGCACTAGTAGTCCCTAAATTGGTAAACAAATAACACCACCGGTCCATAACTTAACTAGTGTTAAGTAAGTTCCGTTATAATTTACACTTTAGCCCTTTTGGACTAAATACCGTTGCATCGTCTATCCTATATAATAACGGATGTTTATAATTAAAATTTGTTTACTTTTAGGTTAGCGTTTTTATATGTTTTCTTATTCGTTTTTATCTGATTTCTTCCGTTTCTTACGTTTTATATTTTTTAATCAGTTTTCGTCCGTTTTTTAGAAGTTTCATCCGTTTTTAATGTTTTCTTAGTTTTATCCCTTTGTCCGTTTTTATTATACGTTTTCGTCGTTTTTCTTACGTTTTGTCCGTTTTCTCAATTTTTATTAGTTTTTTTTTTACGTTTTTGTCCGTTTTTTTTCTTTTTTCGTCGTTTAATCCGTTTTCGTCCATTTTCTTATGTTTTCATCCGTTTTCAAACCGTTTTATAACGTTTTAGTCCATTTTATACGTTTTCTTCCTGTTTTTCTTACATTTCATCATACGTTCTATCACGTTTTCGTCCGTGTTTTTTTCTTACATTTTCATATGTTCTTTACGTTTTCATACGTTTTTTATCCGTTTTGATACGTTTTCACCCATTTTCTTACATCTTCATACGTTTTTGTCCTTTTTTAAGTTTTTCATACGTTTTTTATAATACGTTTTCGCCCGTATTATTACGTTTTATTATTACTTTTTCACACGTTGATCCGTTTTTTACGATTTTGTCCATTGTTTTACGTTTCGTCCATTTTTCTTACAGATAAAATGTATGAAACTATAAAGATGGATTAAAACGTTTTAAAACATAAGAAGACGGATAAAAACGTGTGAAAACATATAAAATGTAATAAAATGGACGAAAACGTCTAAAAACGTATAGAGATGGATTAAAACGTAAAAATACGGATAAAAACGTATAAAACATAAGAAAAACGTATAAAACGGATGAAAACGTAAAAAATGGACGAAAACGTATGGAAATGTAAGAAAACGGGCGAAACTTATAAAACGGATAAAACGAGAAAAACGGAAAAACGTAAGAAACGTATAAACGGACGAAACAGATAACGTATGAAAACGTAAAATGATAAAAACGTGCTAAAACGGACGAAAACGTAAAAAACAGACGAAAAACAGGGAAAAAAACGGATAAAACGTTTAAAATGGACGAAATTGTAAAAAAATAGATGAAAACGAAAAAAACGTATAAAAACGTAAAAAAAACGTATAAAACGGACGAAAACGTAAAAAAACGGACGAAAACATAAAAAAACGGTTAAAAACGCAAGAAAAACGAGAGAAAACGTATAAAAACGGACGAAAACGGATAAAACGGATGAAAACTTATAAAAACGGACGAAAACGGATAAAAACGTAAAAAAGGGGATAAAAACGTATGAAAATGGACGAAAACGTAAAAAAAGGGACGAATCGATAAAAAGTAAGAAACGTATAAAAATCTACCTAAATGTAGAAAACTTTAAATTATAAACATCCGTTATTATAGAGGATAGACGATGCAACGCTCTTTAACCCAAAAGGGCTAAAGTGTAAATTATAACGAAATCACTTAACACTAGTTAAGTGATGGACCGGTGGTGTTATTTGTTTACCAATTTAGGGACTACCAGTGCAACTTCAAACTTCGAGGGACGAAAGTTGTTACTTTTGACATACCACATGGACCATCCATGTAATTTACTCTTTGTATTTTATTCAATACCTTCTATTGAAAACTAATCATATGTGGGACTTGGTGGATTCATCCTTTGTTGTCTGAGCTAATGAAGCTAATAATGCTTTTGAAAAGTCTTGCTACTTAAACATGTTTATTATTTTTTCTTATTTGTTATTGCAACTCGGAGCTAACGAAGATAATAATGCTTTTGACAAGTCTTGCTACTTAAACATGATCATATTATTCTTTGCATATGTTACTCCTCAAAAATACAAGGGACCATATCATGCTTAAACCAATAAAATGGTGATTTATCGTTATGAGTCGGATACTTTTTCCATTTGTTTAATCGGAGTACTTGATTTTGATTTAATTGTTTCGATTTTGACTTTTAAGATGAGGCATATAATGGGAGTGTTAAAATGTTCTTTTTAAAACCTGTTCGAAGCTGGTGGGTTTTTTTGTAAGGGATAACCAAGTTTGGTAATTATGGGAGTGTTTAAATAAAAAAGAACGCACAAAATTTGCAATCAAATAAGATGGCGCTAAGTAATTATTTAGCGTATTTTTTGTTTATATATCAAACTAATAAAAGTACTACAGACATTATTTCAACTTTTAATATGTATATATAAAAGTTGAAAACAATGGATTAGCATTTAAATAACATTTAACGATTGCGTATATTGCGTACAATCAGTCAAGATGATCCATACCATGTTTATATTCTCAATCTATACCGAGAATGAAAAATAGGGTTTTGAGGATGCAATTGAATTATTGTGCTTATTTTTATGTGCTCATATGATCTTTTATTATTTGTGACGATCTTTTTTCTAGGTTGAAGTAGGTATCGATTGTATTCTTTGATCTCTTTGACTTCATTCATGTAAGTATATAGTTATTTTTTGTGAATCATTTGATAAAATGGCTTCCATAAAATATGTATATCTTCTTGTCTTCCAGATTCCGCTGGCTATTAAGGCACTTTCATCATCAACAGATTATAGTTGTTGTACGCATTCGTGTAAGTTATTTATTCTGATAATGCTCTATAGTTTTTTCAGTTTTCCTGTATTTATTGATGTTACAAATTTTATGTTATGTTATAGTGTGTCCCCATTTAGTGTTGTTGGTATCTAACGTTATGTTTTTTTTATCGTGTTTACACAGCGACACCGACACCCATAAATGTTAGTTTCCCATGTAGTAATATGCTCCCAACGAATCACAGTCATGTTAATGTTTCCATGAACACTGCCTCCGCGTCAGCCAGGCTGCTCTAGCACTTCCATCACCGGCAGGGGCTGACCCACAATTACCGAGTAGTAAATATGTTAATTCATTTTGAATCTATAACTTTTTGTATATTATTTAGAAGACTATTTATGTTGTAGTAACCTTTAAGATTTGATTAACTTTGTAGGTATGAATGACCTGTTGCCGAATTTGCTGGATAACTTGTTTCTGCAAAATAAACGGTGACAATCATCAGTCAGTGGTAAGCCAACCAGTATGTGACGGAACCATATACTGATATCTATGCAATTCCAAGAGTTCTTGCTCCAATGCCTGAAAGGTTAAATAACTAACTTTTAAAGTCTTATATAAATATGTTAGTGTCAGCAATTATTTGACAAGTTACCTCTAAATGTGTATTTTAGAGGTGAATTGAAAAAAATAGCTAAGAGGGTAAGGTGTACGGGTTTAGAATGAGCAATAGTCAGCTTCTCTGAATTCAATTATCTTATTTTAGGGGTGTCAAATTTCTAAATATTTATTATATCCTGATCCTATATAATTGTAAAAGTTATATTGGGCGGTACATTTTTATCTCTTTATAAGTTTTTAACACCTTTAGTTCTAAAAGTGCTTTTTTGCAATTACAGATTTGTATTCAGAGGTGATATGTACGCCACAACCTTTTAAATTATATTGTTGCAAATACAAACATAATTAGCTTGTAGTCGTAGGTCACTGACTCTTGCTATTGCAGCAAGGTGGCATGATTAAAGAAACATGGATGGATGAAGATCCAAGAGAAGCTATATTGAAAAGTATGCTGATAAAAATCATGAGATTAGTTTCTATTTTTGTATTTTGTAATGAGTTTTTTTTAAATTTATTTCCTGCACGTAACTAATAGCTGCCAGTTTTGTATCAAGATCTTTTTCTTTCTGCTAAATAAAGTGAATTTTGTGTTGCTTACTGGATTTGCAGTAGATGTTGATCCAAGGGCTGTGTTCCCAAGTATCGTTTGTCGTCCCCGTCACACTGGTGTCATGGTTGGAATGGGACAAAAAGATGCATATGTTGGTGACGGACGGGGCTTAGTCCAAGAGCGGTATTTTGACTTTAAAGCCATATCTTTTGCAATGTGTTTTTTTACGTCACTTAAGGACATCTCAAGGTTCTATTTTCCAAACAATATCAAGATAAATGAAAAAAGATACATGATTTTGTTTTTGAGGAATTGGCTTTGATAAATGATAATGTTTAGTTAAACGATGATATACGGAACCAAAAACCATGAGGGAATAAAAAATGGAGCTTGGATTATTTGGGAATTGGACTCTACATGGATTTAGCAGCACATGTTTCATATAACAATGTATTGAGTTTTAGTCATACATTAGCATACACTAACCCATTATCAACATCTCATATTTTGATAACTTGATTGTATAGGGGAGGTAGCATGCACGGGATTACATGGAGCAAATAGATTTGCTAGCAACTCCTTACTAGAAGCATTGATATTTGCATGCAGGGCAGTGAAGCCATCAATTGAACATATGAAAGGGTCTTATATCGATCAAAGTGTTTCACGATGGTGAGATCCACCAGTCGTTCCTATGCAGCTAGGGAGCAGCATTTTGAACAAGATCATCAGGAGGACAAAGGAAGTTAGGAAGGAACTGCAGTCGATCATGTGGGAGTACTTCACTAGGTATATTTATTTTGTAAATAATAATGCAACTTCCATTGTTATTTAAATATATTGTTTTAGTTTGATGTTTTTGTATAATTACAGTTCTAAAGATGAAGAAAGGAAAGAATCACAAGGCTAAACTTGAAATTGGTTTCGGAACTAAAGCAGTTATATGCTTCTTAGACCTTTCAGTAAGGGCAGCAACAATTTTCTTCTTTGACTTATCATTTCTAGCTTTATCATGGTGTAGGATCTGAAGAGAGGTACCACTCGCTTTAACTGTAGAATGAAGACCTTTATTTTTTTGATGAGGCTATTTATGAAATTCTATTTCCTTTAGCTAATCACTATTTGAGTCTTACTAATACCTTTTTGTCTTGATTTGTTACTAACAGGTGCCTCCCTTTCAGCTGACTTTAGAGAACGTACACAAAGGTTTAATCAATTTCTTTCAGTGGAGAAAAGAATGAGATCGCAGCAACACTTTAGAACATGTACATGATCCGTGAAACCTGGCACTTTGTGCTTGCTGACAACTTTTTAACTTATGTTTTTTCATATTCGATAAAAATTTATTTCTTTTCGTTCTTAATGCATTTAATAGATATGGTAATGAGAGGGTAAAAGTTTGTTGTTTTGCATGAATGTGTAACTATCATTTTAAGTCTTGGTAAAAATTGAAGTAATTTGCATACTGGGAAGAGGAGTTGCCATTATTTCAACTGGATTGACCATGAGCCACCCCACCTGTGATATAATTCAGCTTTAAATTTGTTTTAATCACAACCGAACAACAAAGCTACATCATTCAATGAAACTCAGCGAACTGAAAAGGTCATATTGGAAAAAAATGTCAGTCATTTGACAGAAGTTGCTGAACTGAAGGCTAAAGTCAAGATGCTATGTGGGTTGTTGTTTCTAAGTTTTGGAATTTTTATCTTTTTCGATCTAATTTAAACCAAACCACCTCTGTAAGGATTCTACCATCATTATCAAAAGCATATAACCACAACCTTTTTCCCCTATTCCTGGTAAATACACAAACATCACCGCTTAACAAACAAAGGGTATCAACAACAAAACTCCACTTGTAACCCGACAATACATACATATTCTCATCACAACAAACATCAAACAAAACCATAAATCCATTCATAGATAATTCAAATTCGTCAACATCATCTAAATTTGGTAAAAAAAAAAAGCTGGAAGCACCTATATACAATAACTAAATAAACATAATTAACAAAAACAAAATAATAATAATAAATGTTAATAATATTATCAAATGTAAAAGATGTTCATGATTAATATTGTTTAGAACAAAATGTTAGAAAGTAGTTACCTCTTTTAGGCCGTTTTATGGATTATAGTAACATCAATTATAGTTCTTAACCGTTTAATTTAACTTTTAATAACTTTTTACTATATATTTTTTCTACTAAATCCTAAAAATAAAAACCACAAATCAAAGTACTTACTTGCTTTTAGTCGTTTTATGGATTACGGTAACATCAATTATAGATCTTAGCCATTTCATTTAACTTTTAGTTACTTTTTAGTATATATTTGATCTACTAAATCATAAAAATAAAAACCACAAGTCATACCCGTCCATCGGACGGGTTTTGACACTAGTGTATATATATATATATATATATATATATATATATATATATATATATATATATATATATATATATATATATATATAATATATATATAATATTATATAGATATATATATTATATATATATATATTGTGTATATATATATATGTATATATATATTCGTGTGTATATATATATGTATATATATATATGTATATATATATATATGTGTATATATATATATATGTATAATATATACTATATGTATATATCTATGTATATGTATATATACTATATATATATATATATATATATATATATATATATATACATAATATTAGTATGGAACTAAACTTTCCATACTATATATATGTATATATATATATATATATATATATATATATATAAACTACGAACTAACGACGTTTTTATCTTCCGACCACATCTATTATTCATGACACTTTACTTGTGATTATTTTCCGTACCTTGTCTATCGGATACTTTTGTAACGAATACTCATTCGACTTGTATACATTTATACTTATGTGCACTTTTCAAGAGCCAATACTTACAAACGCTAAGAAAACTATTTAAACTTAAACGCTGCCACACATGCAACAAAAACACAAACATTTTAAAACTTTTAAACATGTATAAACTACATCGAATCTTAAACTTGTAAACTAAACTTTCCATACTAATATAGGTCGTGTGTCGGTGCCGTCCACTATTACTACTTGACTGCTTCACTTCAGATTGCTTATACCGATGTGAGTTCTCGTAGCCCTACTTTTTACATGTTTTCATTGGGGTGGAAATGGTACTAAAATATTTCTAAATGTTTTTATGTTGTGATTCATTGTTTACATATTTTTTTGACAATATGTGCGTTAGATTGCAATACGTGCCTTGTTGTGTGATTTTATTATATGTGACATTTGTGCGCAACTGTTTAACTCTGTTTTGGAGCCGAAGCATTTGATAGTACTATCTGGGGTAGCTCCCTACTGTGGTAACATGTGTGTAACATTTTAGCAGGTTCAGTTGTAGCATGTATCGTGGTTTCATTAAGTGCTTATATGTGTATATCATGCTCACTATTATCCTACGCTATTGTTCACAGCTTCGTGGTTTTACTCTTAAACCTACGAGCTCATCAACATTATGTTAACGTTTTCTAGTACCATTTTCAGGTGATCATTAATAAAGTATTTGAAGGCATTTCTTTTGGTCAAAACATTGTTTCATGTTTTCAAGAATAATTGGATTCAAAGAAAATGTATGTTTTTACTTTTCAAAGTTTAGATATCTGAAATGTTTTTAACTGGTAATCTACTGTTGAAACAAATGTAAGGCATGATTCTATGATGTTATGCAATGTGCCTTCTCAGTTACATCTCGTTTTCGCCATTGACGGTGGTGTGACAATTTATGTACTCAAACTTAGTAAGGTCATAGCTTTATCCAATACTATCGCATAAATTGAACCTTTTTCTCATAATCATTGAGCATAATTAGAAGATTCAACAAAGAAAATATACAATTTTTCCAAACTCATAAATTGAAAGTATGTTACAAAAACTTCAAGCTTATACAATTTTTCCAACTGAAATACCTCTCCAAGTAATACTGGGAAAGACATATCAATTAGAAAGCATAATATTAAACTCTAAGACGTACAATTCTTATGCACCATGGTATATAAGCTTAGAATATTTTCTCTCATTGACCAATGTGGGACAAAACCAATGTGGGACAAAACAAAAACTCAGGTCTATCTTTTGAGTTTTTGTTTCTTGTCGGACATAGGTTAGCTCGTCAATGATTCAATTTTTAAGTTGGTAAAGGATGTGAAGTATCCCTTGCAACAATTTGTGGTAAATGGTTTAATAAGAGGAAGAAAATCTTGAGAAGGAACAATGATTGGTTCCGAACCGTCAAGTTTAATCACACAAGCTAGCCACTTGTGAATGGCTAACCGTAATAAACTTAAAACTGCTCAGAAACCAATACAATGAAGATCAGAGAATATAATGAATTCCCGGGTCGTTAAGTCCCACGGAGACTCAATGGTGTGCAAACACTTGATCAGACGATAGAATGATCACTAAGGATAGTGATCGGAAAGGATTTGGATGGATAATTGCACTACTGAAAAAGTTAATAAATTACAGTGACTAAAATGCAAATTAAGAAAATTAAAAAGTTAAAATATATTAAATAAACGCTATCACTATATTTAAAATGATGAACGTTTAAAACTTAAAACGTACGTTTAAATAAAAATCTATGTAACGTACGAAATAAAACGTGAGAATGTTTAAATAAAAATCTATGTAACGTACGAAATAAAACGTGAGAATAAAGAAAGAAAATACCTACGGATATTAAAATTACATTTTTACAATCCTAATTATACTAGAAAATTATTAGAAAAATAAATTATTTTTAAAACTATTTATCTAATTATTATTAAATAAAAACTATTTTTCCTTATTTAATAATAGACTAAATACAAGAAATATGAATAAAGCTAGAAAAATGAAATTATGACTTGGAAAATCTAAAATATTATAAAACTAATTTTAAAACTGAAAATATATTTTTTTGGACTTTTTATATATTTATTACTAATTTAAAACTATTTAAAACTAATTAAAATGCTAGAAATTACTATTTAAACTAAGAAAATTATGGAAAAATATTTTTTTGCTTTTTTATATTTATCTTAACTTAAGAAAAATGAAAAATTATTTTTTTGAAACTTTTCTTAATTTTTGGTATTAAATGCTATTTAAAAATGCTTTAAAACTAATTTAAATTAAGAAAAATAGCAAACAAGCTTGGAAAATATGAAAATTCAGGAAAAGCCTAAAATTATATTAGGAATCTAAGAAAAATGGAAAAACACAGTGCTGCTTATGTGTGGAATAGGGAACTGATGTGCAAAGTGCTAAGGAATAAGCACTTGGAATAGCTAGAGAGCACCAAGGGCCACCAAACTGAAACGAAGCTTGGATAAGCTAAAAGAGCCAAATGAAACAAGTCTCAACACCTAACTCACAGAATTGCTGATTACACAGATTTGGCTTATTTGATTTTATAAGCTAAATCAGGTTTTGGGGACCTACTTGCAGCCCATCAATAAGCACTCAAATAAGCTGAGAACTAGAAAACAAGAGCTGGATCCTAAAGAAGACCTGGGTGAGACCTTATAACCCAATTACAGACCTAGCAAGCTCAAATGAGCTCTGTGCAATCCTTGCAAAACCTGGACAAGTCCTGTGCAGCTCAATGTGCTCTGCACAGGGCATTTGACCCCATTTTGACAAGCTTATTTGGGGCTTAAACAAAATTCACAAAATTTGACAAAAATGATAATGATAAAATAGACCAAGAGAAGTTTTTAAAACCACAATTCCCTGAAATTGGCCCAAAGATGAGTCCAAGAAAATTCACTCTAGTTGGCCAAAAACTGACTTTTGCAATTTTGACTTTTGACATAAAAATAGAAAGTTGACTTATATGAGATTTGATCTAGATTTGCAAACTGAAAATGATATATTATGATGAAATAAGACTGAAGCAAGCTAGTTCTATGAATTTCAACACAAATAAGACTTGGATCTAGCAAAATCCCAACAGATAGGTTATTAAGACAGGTATTATGGTGTTTTGACTTTGGAGCTTAACAGGCACAAGTTAAAGAACTGAATGGGTTCAAATAAGCTAGCCAAACTTGAAACAACAATTTCTAACTACTGAGCTAACCTATGACACAGTGTACAAAGCTGATCCAAACACCATTTTAAGGACTGATATGCACTTAAACTGATAAGAACACTGAACCAGATAGTACCATAGATCAAACTGAGTTTACATGACCATAATACAACTATATAAACACATTTTAACTATTGGTGACCACAGATAAACATTCAAGCATAAAAGCGCATATTGAAAAAAATTGGAAATGAGAATAGAACTCACAAATGTCCAGCTGGTATGCAGACTGAAACCAAACCAAATCCTACACTAACCTAACCTGTTTTAACCCAATATCACACTGCATCTTCCATTATCCATTACAAACCCAATTGCATCAACAGTTGACTTTTGTTGACCATCACCAAATTTATTTAAACCCTGAATGTAAGCTTATACAAGCTGTCATAAGCTTATACAAGCTTGTTTGAGATTAAATACAGCTACTGAAGTTTAAACATAAGAATTTGAGAATGAAATTTGCAACAGTAACATGCAATATGAAACTTATATAAAAAACTTGGATTGATGTTCAAAAACACATTACAAAGCTGTGTTAGCTTAAAAGGGATACATAAAAACTGATATTACATCATTTGGACTTAAACTTAAAACATTAATTTAAAAACGACATTTAAGGAAAAACTATAAAACTAGCTACTACTTCACTCCTTTTCTTCTTGCTTCTTTTATACCCAAGAGTGCTTCTCCACTTGTCCACTGAGAAAATCCCACTTAAATTCTGAGCCATTGGATGGGTTGGGACTATGTTAGCCGTTTGATGCAATTTGGCGGGAAAGTGGTTTTAGCCAGGTGGAAGGATTGAGTGTTTAGGAGGATGAAGACATTTAATGATTTTTGTAGTGTTGTTGAGGTGGGGGGACAAGGGTGGTGATATGTTGAGGTGGAGGTGAGGGGGAAGATGAGTGATTTCAGGGCAGTGGTTGGGAGGAAGGAAGAAAAAACGCGCCAAGGTTGCTTTGTTTGACCAAGGGGTTGACTGACCAGGTATTAGTAATAAGGCAGGGGGTCAAAAAGCAAAGGGTCCAAATGGTTTGTTGGCTGGAGTCCAAAATAGTGTGACAAGGGTCCAATAGCATAAGCTTATTAATAAACAAGGACTAATGTTGTAAATTCTGAAAATGCAAGGACCTTTTCTGCCAATTCTGAAAAGTTGCTCCAAGGACTAAAAGTGACAATCTCAAAAAGTACAAGGACCAAACTTGCCATTTTCAAATTTCCAGGGGCCATTTATGACATTTTTCAAACTTGAGGGACCAAAGTTGTAATTTTGCAAATTTTAAACTTTGAAGGGTTTGTTTTAACAACTTTTGAATCCCATGGACCTTAAATGACATTTTTCTTGATTTTGATATACCAGGGACTGTTTTTGACAATTTTTGAAACTTGGGGGGACTAAAACTGCCATTTTTGCAAATTTGATACGTTTTTCATCTGATTTTGATCTTTTTGCATTTAAAACACATAAAACACTGATTTGTGATATTTTCATCATTTTGATGCATTTTTGAGTGTTTTCAGATGATCTTGCAGTCTAGATAGTACAAAAATGATGAGTATTTAGACACTCATCAATCCCCCACACTAAGATATTGCTAGTCCCTAGCAATGATTTGAAACTTTAATGGATTTTAAAAACTCTTTACCAAAAGCCATCACTTCTGGAGTAGCCAATTGTTTTGATTCAAGTAAGAACCTTGGTACAACGATAACCATCTGATTTATTGGCAAATCATAACCATATAACGGTTGATGTGTCTTTACCAGAAGCCGTTTGCTCTGGACTAGCCAACTCTTAGATAATTATCAGAATTATCTTGGTGAGCTGAATACCAATTATGGATTTTCACTGCTTTACCACAAGCCATAACCTTGCAGGCTAGCCAACTCTTCACTTTTTAGGACATGGTGAGTTGAGAACCATACAATTTTGGGCAAATTGCAAGCCATATAAACGGATTTGAGAAATCTTCCCAGAGCCGTTTGCTCCTGGATTAGCCAATCCTTTTGTTTATTAGACAAGGCGGACTGATAACCGATTGAGTAAGTGTAAAAACACTTACTCCAAAAAAAATTTTGGCCAAAAACGGGGGAATTGGGTGGATAATATATGATAAAATTCGTGAGAATCCCCCCCACACTTAGAAATGAATATTGCCCTCAATATTCAAAGTACCGGCTGTTATGCCGAAACATAGAATATAAAAGGGAAATACTACGGCCATTATTTTAAAAGATTTTTTTATTTTATTTATTTTTTATTTTTTATTATTTTTTTTTAGAGATATATATATATATAACATGTGGGGCAACCCCCCCACACTAGGATGGTAGAAAATAGAAAGAAGTCAGAAATATGGGTGAAAACCCATATGGCATGCTACTGTTTTTTATTACCGAGTCGATAGCTTGACTCGACCCCGAATTCATTGGTTCTTGGGAAATAATGAAGAGACAATCTCCATCGGACTTTCATTCAAGAAGTTGGATAAATTGAAGCACGCGAAAGTTCCACACGACAAAGATATACGAGAAAGACCCGGCTCACAGATGATAAATGAAAATGCCGGGGTCGAAGATAGTGTCTTCATTCCCGAAGGAGTGAAGAAGAGAGGAAGTCACATCATGAGTGAGGAATGGAAGAAAGATGTTGATAACAATCAAGATCCATTCTTCATCCTCAATGTAGACTATCGGGAGGAAGGGTGAAGGTAGTATCATCAATAAGAAAACTCTTATGATAGAGTACACCTTCCTCTGAGCTAATATCATCCTCAAGATCAAAATAGAAATGATCATATTCCGGAGGAGATATGTCATGAGAGAGTTGACCGGAGAACTCTTCATGAAGAGAATCATTGGAAAAAGCCTTAAGTTCAGGAAATGGTTCGGGCTTTTCCAAGTCACTATCCACAACGGGGATAGGAGCTGAAGCTGACTTAGCACAGAATGATTCGATCTTAGAAACGAGAGATTTTATATTGAACAATTTTTCATGAAGTATCTCGTCCTCAATTTCCAGATCATCAGAATTTCTCACTTCTTCTAAGCTAACTAGCTCAGAAGGTAGCTCCTCGACATAATCGATGTCTCCATAGGATACAGAATGGTCAACGAAGTACAATCGTTATCAGAATCGAGAACATCTCGACATGATCATATGGAATGTCAGAGGGGAGAAGAATCATCATCAAGAGGCTCATCACACATATTACCGGAGATAACCTCGGACTCACTTGGGATTGGGACAAGATCCTCAACACTTGATGATTCCGTTTCCGAAATAGTGCTGAGATGATCATCCTCCATTATGAGAGAGTCAATGGGAGCTTCGGGAGTGATTTCAGTTGACAAGCTCTCATAATATTCCTTCATTTGAATAGTATCCTCATCATCATCGTCATCATATCTGATTCTTATATTCATCTGCTGAAGCTTACACACCATTCTTTTCATTTGTAGTTTCTTTCGAATGCGTATTTCTTCAGAACTTTGCGGAAGATTACACTCCTCGTAATCATTGAAATGCTGTGAAGGCTCGGAAGTCTGATGACTGATGAAATACTGTGGGGGTTGGAAATTGTCAAAACCGGGAGAATTGGAATTGTGAAAATTTTGATTCATCGGTTGACATTCAAAAGTCGCATGAGGACCCCCGCAATTCTCACAACAGAGAGAATTGGGAAAATAACTTTCACCAAAGTTCTGATTGTAACATGGTTCCGGCTCATAGACAAGCAGAACCCGTGGTGGACAGTCAAAACCGTAATGAGAATCATTCCCACAAAACTCGCATGAGTAGGATTCGTATTGGGGCTGTGGAGGTAGGTAGGAAAAATCGGGTGTTTCATTATTTGAAATGGGATCGGGATTACTGACAAACTTGTCTCTGAAACTCACATTGGTACATTGCCGACAATTTCCACCGTTAAATGGACCTCCACACCAGGAACATGTCGAAAACCATGACATAAAGAATTAAACGGATAAGAGGGATAAGAGATGAAGAATTAAATGGATTAGAGGGTAAAGATGAATATTTTTGGATTTTTGAAAAACATGCTATAAAAACAAAGAATGAAAATATTTTTGGTGTTGTTAACACTTTAGGAAAAGTGTTAATGAACTTTTTGATTTTTTATAACTTTACAAAAAAACTTTTTACAAATGGTGGTATATGTGCAAGAATGGGTCTGAAAAAGGTTTAACACACGCTAAAGCCTCCCCGGCAGCGGCGCCAAAATTGATTGGTTCCGAACCGTCAAGTTTAATCACACAAGCTAGCCACTTGTGAATGGCTAACCGTAAGAAACTTAAAACTGCTCAGAAACCAATACAATGAAGATCAGAGAATATAATGAATTCCCGGGTCGTTAAGTCCCAAGGAGACTCAATGGTGTGCAAACACTTGATCAGATGATAGAGTGATCACTAAGGATAGTGATCAGTAAAGGTTTTGATGGATAATTACACTACTGAAAAAGTTAATAAATTACAGCGACTTAAATGCAAATTAAGAAAATTAAAAAGTTAAAATATATTAAATAAACGCTATCACTATATTTAAAATGATGAACGTTTAAAACTTAAAACGTACGTTTAAATAAAAATCTATGTAACGTACGAAATAAAACGTGAGAATGTTTTAAAAAAAATCTATGTAACGTACGAAATAAAACGTGAGAATAAGAAGAAAATCCTACGGATAGAAAAATACATTTTTACAATCCTAATTATACTATAAAATTATTAGAAAAATAAAATTATTTTTAAAACTATTTATCTAATTATTATTAAATAAAAACTATTTTTACTTATTTAATAATAGACTAAAATACAAGAAAATATGAAATAAAGCTAGAAAAATGAAATTATGACTTGGAAAAATCTAAAATATTATAAAACTAATTTTAAAACTGAAAATATATTTTTTTGGACTTTTTATATATTTATTACTAATTTAAAACTATTTAAAACTAATTAAAATTCTAGAAATTACTATTTAAACTAAGAAAATTATGGAAAAATATTTTTTTGGCTTTTTATATTTATCTTAACTTAAGAAAAATGAAAGATTATTTTTTTGAAACTTTTCTTAATTTTTTGTATTAAATGCTATTTAAAAATGCTTAAAAACTAATTTAAATTAAGAAAAATAGCAAACAAGCTTGGAAAAATATGAAAATTTCAGGAAAAGCCTAAAATTATATTAGGAATCTAAGAAAAATGGAAAAACAGGTGCTTATGTGTGGAATTATGGAACTGATGTGCAAAGTGCTAAGAAATAAGCACTTGGAATAAGCTAGAGAGCACCAAGGGCCACCAAACTGAAACAGAAGCTTGGATAAGCTAAAAGAGCCAAAATGAAACAAGTCTCAACAAACCTAACTCACAGAATTGCTGATTACACAGATTTGGCTTATTTGATTTTATAAGCTAAATCAGGTTTTGGGGACCTACTTGCAGCCCATCAATAAGCACTCAAATAAGCTGAGAACTAGAAAACAAGAGCTGGATCCTAAAGAAGACCTGGGTGAGACCTTATAACCCAAATTACAGACCTAGGCAAGCTCAAATGAGCTCTGTGCAATCCTTGCAAAACCTGGACAAGTCCTGTGCAGCTCAATGTGCTCTGCACAAGGCATTTGACCCCATTTTGACAAGCTTATTTGGGGCTTAAACAAAATTCACAAAATTTGACAAAAATGATAATGATAAAATAGACCAAGAGAAGTTTTTAAAACCACAATTCACACTGAAATTGGCCCAAAGATGAGTCCAAGAAAATTCACTCTAATTGACCAAAAACTGACTTTTGCAATTTTGACTTTTGACATAAAAATAGAAAGTTGACTTATATGAGATTTGATCTAGATTGCAAACTGAAATGATATATTATGATGAAATAAGACTGAAGCAAGCTAGTTCTATGAATTTCAAACACAAAATAAGACTTGGATCTAGCAAAATCCAACGATAGGTTATTAAGACAGTATTATGGTGTTTTGACTTTGGAGCTTACAGGCACAAGTTAAAGAACTGGAATGGGTTCAAATAAGCTAGCCAACTTGAAACAACATTTCTACTACTGAGCTAACCTATGACACAGTGTACAAAGCTGATCCAAACACCATTTTAAGGACTGATATGCACTTAAACTGATAAGAACACTGAACCAGATAGTACCATTGATCAAACTGAGTTCACATGACCATAATACAACTATATAAACACATTTTAACTATTGGTGACTACAGATAAACATTCAAGCTAAATGCAATATTGAAACAAAATTGGAAATGAGAATAGAACTCACAAATGTCCAGCTGGTATGCAGACTGAAACCAAACCAAATCCTACACTAACCTAACCTGTTTTAACCCAATATCACACTGCATCTTCCATTTCCATTACCAAACCAATTTGCATCAACAGTGTGACTTTTGTTGACCATCACCAATTTATTTAAACCTTGAATGTAAGCTTATACAAAGCTGTCATAAGCTTATACAAGCTTGTTTGAGATTAAATACAAGCTACTGAAAGTTTAAACATAAGAATTTGAGAATGAAATTTGCAACAGTAACATGCAATATGAAACTTATATAAAAAACTTGGATTGATGTTCAAAAACACATTACAAAGCTGTGTTAGCTTAAAAGGGATACATAAAAACTGATATTACATCATTTGGACTTAAACTTAAAACATTAATTTAAAAACGACATTTAAGAAAAAACTATAAAACTAGCTACTACTTCACTCCTTTTCTTCTTGCTTCTTTTATACCCAAGAGTGCTTCTCCACTTGTCCACTGAGAAAATCCCACTTAAATTCTGAGCCATTGGATGGGTTGGGACTATGTTAGCCGTTTGATGCAATTTGGCGGGAAAGTGGTTTTAGCCAGGTGGAAGGATTGAGTGTTTAGGAGGATGAAGACATTTAATGATTTTTGTAGTGTTGTTGAGGTGGGGGGACAAGGGTGGTGATATGTTGTGAGGTGGGAGGTGGAGGGGGAAGATGAGTGATTTCAGGCCGTTAGTTGGGAGGAAGAAGAAAAAACGCGCCAAGTTCTTTGTTTGACCAAGGGTTGGACTGACCAGGTATTAGTAATAAGGCAGGGGGTCAAAAAGCAAAGGGTCCAAATGGTTTGTTGGCTGGAGTCCAAAATAGTGTGACAAGGGTCCAATAGCATAAGCTTATTAATAAACAAGGACTAATGTTGTAAATTCTGAAAATGCAAGGACCTTTTCTGCCAATTCTGAAAAGTTGCTCCAAGGACTAAAAGTGACAATCTCAAAAAGTACAAGGACCAAACTTGCCATTTTCAAATTTCCAGGGGCCATTTATGACATTTTTCAAACTTGAGGGACCAAAGTTGTAATTTTGCAAATTTTAAACTTTGAAGGGTTTGTTTTAACAACTTTTGAATCCCATGGACCTTAAATGACATTTTTCTTGATTTTGATATACCAGGGACTGTTTTTGACAATTTTTGAAACTTGGGGGACTAAAACTGCCATTTTTGCAAATTTGATACGTTTTTCATCTGATTTTGATCTTTTTGCATTTAAAACACATAAAACACTGATTTGTGATATTTTCATCATTTTGATGCATTTTTGAGTGTTTTCAGATGATCTTGCAGTCTAGATAGTACAAAAATGATGAGTATTTAGACACTCATCAAACAACTCGAGAAACAACGTTAGTTCCCCTTCAATGAATGACCCTTTGTTAGTCTTTAGTAATGTTTACATACAAACAATAAAACAAACTTTACCTACTCAGTTATTGTATAAATATCAAACTCATATAGTCGTGGGACAAAACCAAAACTTATTACCATCTTTTAAGTTTATTTTTCACGTTGAACATATATAAGCTCGTTAATTGTTTGATTTTGAAGTTAGTAATGGATTTGAAGTATCCCTTGCAACATTTCATCGTTTGGTTTAATAAAAGGAAGAGGATCTTCAAAAGGAACACCACGAGAGTCGTTGGTTCCCCTTCAATGAATGACCTTTGGTTATTGTATAAATATCAAACTCATCTAGTCGTTTAAATACTTGAACAAAATACAACTTGCAAAAAATTAAAATCTTGCAAGTTGCTCTTTTTTTAAAGATGTCATGGACTTTCATTGAAGTGAGAAGTTAAAATTGTTTTAGGGCTTTTACATATAGGTTGGGGATCTATTACAAAGTGGGTAAAATTAAAAAGTGTGGAAAGCCATTCATAGTGTGACACGTGTCCCCCACTTTAAATTATACATAAAATCTGCCCAGGGGTAATATGGTCTTTTGACTCATTTTTTCTTTTCCACCTCAAATTTCAAACGCACATATCTCTTAAACTACAAACTTTTAGAAAAAACCGATTTCGCCATAATTTTTAAAATTCAATTCTCTTTAATTTGGTATAAATCTTTTTAATTATTTCGAAACTTTTTTTTTGACATATTCATTGGGTCATGATTTTCTTGATATTTTTGATATTTTCGATCCTATTTTTTACCTTAAAAATTGCCGAATTATAAAATACTTAAAACAAAAAAGTTTTAGATTTTGATTCACTCTTTACCCAGGAATTTGAATCACACAAATCCGATACGATATGAGTGAGATATCGCACGTTAAAGATGACGTTTTAGTCATATTTGTTGCACACAAGGTGTTTGATGAAATGTCTAGCTTAGATTTTTAGTGTTAAAATTGAGCTAAATGAACCAATTTTTGTCCCACAACGCATCATTAATCATTTTATTAATGTAAAACTCAAAAAGTGATGTTTTTTAATAGTTAAAATTTTTAACTATTAAAACTGATGAACTGATGAACCAAACCAAACTGATGAACCAAACCAAACTGATGAACTGATGAACCAAACCAAAACTGATGAACCAAATCAAACATAGTTCATCAGTTTATTTTGGTTCATCAATCATATTTTCAGCTTAACATGTTGGTGTTTGTTTTGTTTTGTTCATCAGTTTATTTTGGTTCATCAATCATAGTTTCAGTTTTGGTTTGGTTCATCAGTTTTGGTTTGGTTCATCAGTTCTTGGTTTAGTTCATCAGTTTGGTTTGGTTCATCAAAAATAGTTCCAGTTTTGGTTTGGTTCATCAGTTTTTGATTTGGTTCATCAGTTTGATTTAGTTCATCAATCGTAGTTTCAGTTTTGGTTTGATTCATCAGTTTTGGTTTGGTTCATCAGTTTTTTGTTTGGTTCATCAGTTTGGTTAGGTTCATCAGTTTTGGTTTTATGCATTTTTTTAAACAGTTTGGTTTGGTTTATCAGTTTTGGTTTGGTTCATCAGTTCATCAGTTTGGTTCATCAGTTTTAATAGTTAAAAACATCACTTTTTGAATCTTACATTAAAAAAATGATTAATGATGCGTTGTGGGACAAAAATTAGTACATTTAGCTCAACTTTAACACTAAAAATCTAAGCTAGACATTTCATCAAACACCTTGTATGCAACAAATATAAGTAAAACACCATCTTTAACATGTGATATCTTACCCATATGACATCGAATTTGAGTGATTTAAATTTTCTGGTAAAAAGTGAACAAATCTATAACTTTCATGTTTTAAGTTTTCACGATTCGACATTTATGAAGGTAAAAATAGGGCCGAAATGTCAAAAAATCAAGAAAATCAAGAACTATTATATATGTTAAAAACAAAAGTTCGAAATATTTATCAAGATTTATACCAAATTAAAGAGAATCGAATTTTAAAAATTATGGTGAAATCGGTTTTTCGTAAAAGTTTGTCGTTTGAAAGTTATTTACGTTTGAAATTTGGGGTGGAATTTAAAAAACGGGTTAAAATGACAAAAATACCCCTAACCGAATTTAATAAGAAAAAAAGAAGGGAGTGAATGAGGGACACTTGTCACATTATGAGTGGCTTTCTAGCCTTTTTAATTTTTCACTATTTCTAAAGGATCGCATCTCTTTACATATATGTCTCTCCTTATTTTAAAAATTACATAATATCCTTCTCATGCATTAAAACTATTGTATTTTATGTATAAAAAATAAGCAGAAAATAAAACCTTAAAAAAATGGTACCCTCCTTCCATTTGGATGGTAAGAAAATAAAACCTTACCAATTGGAATGGTAAGTGAAGGTTAAAAACTAGATATCAAAGTCCAGCAGCCAAGATGACGCCGACTTAAACAAGCTGGTCAACAACTTTGACTATGGACTTTTTTAATTATTCATTGACCGGGTTCGTGTATCTCCTCATTAGTCTCTTGCTTGTTTTTTAACTGTATGAGATCCTCTCAAGTTGAGAGGTACAATTTGACTCAAATTGGATGATTGAGAGTCATTTAATTTGATCAAATGATGCAAATCAAAAGAAGTTCTTTTGATTTAAAATATTAGATGAAATCTAAAAACTCATAATACCCTAACTTAAGTCAAGTTGTACCTCTCAACTTGATAAGATTTTATTCCTTTTATAGTACTCCGCTCGTACCGTCCATGTGGGATACCACCATCAAAAATTTTCTTTTTAAATTTTTTTTCTTATTAAATCTTCTTGATTACGTCTAAAACATTTCCCAAGTTTTGTTTTACTTTTTTTTTCGGTTTATAAATCTATGTTTTTAAATCGAGAGAGAGAATGAATTTGAGTTTATTTTCACATATCACATTATGATAACTTTTTGTATGAAAATTGTGTGAACGTAGAATTCTTCTAGTTAGTTACTGGCGCAAACACTCATTAGCTACTCATGATCGGCTCGGTAAAAGCTTGATGTGACCCGAGCTTTAACGAGCTCGAGCTTAACATAAAGCTCGTTAAATAATCGAGCTTGAGCCCAGCTTTTGACATCCATTAATCTCGCGAGCCCAAACGAATAGCATATTGTTGAATAGAAAAATTAGTTGTGATATAACTTTTGATATAAATAAGTAATTAAATTTAAAACGTACATATCTTACTTAAGTTATAGTATTTTAATATTACACTGTTGTTTGTGATGGTGTATCATACCAATCAGAAAACACTCAGATGGTGTATTAAGCTTAAACAATAGTGTCGTCTATTGTATAAAAATATAAAAAAGATGTACTTAAAAGACAGCTTATACCATTGATACAACAAAGAAGAAAAATTGAAAGTATTTTGACATGAGTGACAGGCTAATTTAGAGTATTTGGTATGAGAGATAGATTAAAGTCAAGGTTAAAAGGACATGACAGAATAGTTTGCAAAATTATCATCATAGATCACATAATTAGAAGTTCTAACTTCTTTATATCGTAATGTTTTGTGTTGTTCTCTTTTGCTAAACTTAATGTTCGTTAATCCTATATCATAATGTTTTGTAATTTGTACATCCACGTATATAGATAGTACATTAGTACGAGTAGTATAAACTATTATAGGATAAATTATACAAACCCCCTTTTCTACAAAGGCAATCCCCTCCTTTTTTGTGATTTTTTTATTTTTTTTATTTTTTTTATTTTTATAATTTTGTTTATACTAAAAAACTATAAACCTGAAAGTATAGAACAGAAAATATAAAGTTTAATAAGTCAATCGCTTAAAACTGTCAGAAATACAGAGCAGAAACTGACAAAAAAATGTATTGACATCTTAGGAAGGGTTTGTATAGTATGACCCCTTCACTTTCAAAGCATGGTTTAATTCTGTTGTCAAATATTATTATTTCTTTAAAAGAAAAGCTTAGGATACGAAACTCGATTTGAATTACAAATTTTTAATTTAAGATTTTATATTTTAGTCCCTGCGCGCGAGTAAACAAAATCTTGTTTAGATGCAAAATAACATATCTATGAATATTCTAATCATATATCATACAAATGTTGAAATAAATAGTCAATCTAGATACAATACTAAACCATATAAGCTCGAACTCGATCATGCGTAACGCAA
>OU343221.1:5580305-5653430 GCA_910596185.1 Chrysanthemum makinoi | reverse complement strand
TATAGTTGTTCAGGAGTTACCAGGAACTTAAATATCAAACAAAAAGTATATTGAATTAAAGGTAATTATCTCAATCTTCATAGTACTGACAGACAAAGGTTACATATAATGTTTTTGGGGTGGTTCCTAAGTGATAGAAGATAGTGACGGTGATAAAAAGCCAAGTCCAGGTGATGGTCACACGTTTGGTCCTTAAATAGAAAGAGAACTACTATATTATTTTCCGGTATTGCATAATTCATATTGTGTATTACTACGTATCTGGTTACTTGCAACCCAAAATCTATGCTGGGAGAGGAATGCATGAAAGTCAATTTTACCTTATAAAGTATGTATGGACACTTTGATTTTTACAATATATATTTCATTGACACTTATTTGAGATATACATCTACATCTACCTGTCTATATAAGTATACTTTCTTTTGGGTTGTTCTTCTCTGTGCAAAGTTTGCTTTTAGCTTTTTTGTTCAGGTGCTGGCACTCTCTTTCTCTCTTTAATTGATATTTCATTACATATATATTTAAAAAAAAATGATATTTTTTGACAAAGAAAGATGATGTGATTAAACTTTCAACAAAGTTGAAGTAAAAGATACAATACATGGAGATAGATCCCCTAGATGCAAGTTCGACCCACTTTTTAAGTTGCATTATTTTATTTTTCACCGGTTTCTAAAACATGAAGATTAAGAATCACAGGAAACTACTATATTTAGGTTTAAAGAACCATCACTACCCATCTTCTATAATCTAAGACCAACACCGGAAAGGAGGCGCGCATACCATATAGTCTAATTATCAGGAAAATGATTCTACTTATGATTTTTAGATTATATTATAGGGCCGGATTAATCATATCTAAAGGTGAAGAAACAAGCATAATCAACTGAAGTATACAATTTTTAGATTTTATTGTTTGAACTTTGAAGGTTGTTTTTAAATTTCTTCTACGTAGTAAAATGGCAATGAATTAAACCTAGAGACAGAGATGACTGTTTGGGCTGTTGCATTTGATAGCTATATAATGTTTATATTTCGAAAATTCAGGTTGTTTGTGATGCTTACTTTGATATATGGTGGATCTTAATGGGGTGTTTGGATGTTATTTATAGGATTTATAGAGATATGTATTGGTCTATGTTATGGTTTATTTGACTATTTATATCAATTTCTGTTATAGGCAAAAAGGGACCATCTTCGATGAGAGTGGACGTCGATATTTTGATGTATTTGGATGTATTGTACTCAAGCAAAAATGTTTTGAGGTTAGAAGTCATATATAATGATTTGGAAGTTTAAAATAAGCAATCTTAGAGACATTTTTATATAATTTGTTACATTGCAATTATTTTATGTTCCAGCCCAAATCATCGGCAAGGTATAATGACGAAAATGGAAGTCACCTCCCGCCTGCTCCTTAATTTATAAAATCGTTGATCCTATGCAAGAGGTTTGTCTCATACATTTTAATACTATATTGGATATTGGTGAATCCGGAAGCTCAATATAAACACATGTTTATAATTATTCTTTATGCAGAATGAATTGAGCAACACTAAGCTTCTGCACGACATAAAAGAGGATGCAATTGCAAAATAGGTGGTTGCCTCATGAAATGCGATGAATGCTATTAGGTGAATCCAGAAGCTCAATATAAACACCCACTTACTATCAAGAATCAAGAGTACAGATGCATGCACATCCAATCTTTATATATTTTTTATTTTTCAATTATTATCAATCATATGGTGTTATATTCAGCAGAGGTGTTCAGAAATATAAGTTTTTCTTTACTACTTATGCATAGTACGCCATGGATCCCACAAAGCTTCAAGAAGGCGGTGAGGGGACTGGTGGCCCCACACGAAGCATTCAACCGAATTGCAGATGTGGTGCGCCAAGCAATTAAAAAGATGTAAAAGGTAATATTATAAAGTGAACTAAGTTTACATGCTTATCGATGCAAATCATGGTCCAATCTAAACTGTAGCTCATCCCGTGAACATAAGAGTATAACAGAAACATTTATTATACAAAATAAATAATCATATTTCAAATCAAAGTGAATAATGTTTTTCATATGCAAGTATTCCATGCCTATTGCAGCATCTTTTGCCATTATGAGCTTCTTTCGCTGGTCAAGACTCAAGTGATCTGATAGAATTTCAAGGTTCACTCAGTTCTTCAAGATCATCATTGCCTATATACTCTACATAATTCATATTCAGCTCTTTGTCACCAAATTTTTTTCGATATTGAAAACGTTATTAAACATCAAAAAAACATTTTGACGCCATAAGCATAGCAAAAGTAACGTAAGATAAGCATGTAAAAGGTAATATTGTAAACTTAGTATGGTAAAAGTGAACTTTCTGTCTGACTTGTGACTTGGCTTATTTGGAATTAGAATAGCCAATAAGCTCAATTTTTAAGGCTTATGAGTTATGAGGTGATCGACTTTTTAAATTTCAAAAAAGCTCATAAGCTAATTATCCAAACACCCCTCAAACAACCCAAAGTTTTTGAAAAATCCATTGTACATATCTGAAGCTCCTTACACGGGAATTGTCACGTCTATAATCACTTTAGAGCTGTGTAACAGTAAAGTTTTATGTCCTTTGAATACTTATATCCTCATTTGTATTGTAACACTTTACAGTTGGTATTTTGATAAGCTCAAAACATATATAAAGCTTGGAACTATGTTTTCGGTCTGTCTCATATACTAGAGGAATATGCTGGTATCTAACTCCCCAGCTCATATATTCTAATGCTATTTCTGACAGGAATCAGTCGTTGATTTCTTGAGAAACAAAAAGATATAATTGCAGCTGTGGTCTTCTGCACAATTATAGCAAATGATACTGAAATATATAAGAGGTAAGCTGGTGATTGTGTCTGTTGATGTACACTTTAATGGAGTAATCAATAGGGCATTGGTCGAATGGTGGTCTTAAAATAGATACAAGCTTAGTTCGTGTGGTCTTAAATTGTTTCAGGTTGTGTAAGTGCTCCAAGTGGTTTCAGCCATCAGATCTCTTTCAAAGATTCACATCATCAGTTTAGGTTGCAGGTATGTTGTCTGTGATATTATCATTTGATGTTCTATATTATTAAAAAAATTCCTAATTTGAGCTATGGTGAAGGAGACTTAAAGCTGGTACCTGAGAATGATGAACAGGTTTGGAGAGCTGGTAGGGACAAATGGAAGCCTATGTCAGACTCTGTAAGTTGTATTTGCTTTCGTATGTTTAGTGTTTCCTTTATGAGCCAATAATGATACTGAATTATATAAGAGGTAAGCCTGGTGATTGTGTCTGTTGATGTACACATGGAGTAACCAATAAGGCATTGGTTTAATGGTGGTCTTAAAAATAGATACAAGCTTAGTTTGTGTGGTCTTACGTTGTTTCAGATTGTGTCAGTGCGCCAAGTGGTTTCAACCATCAGATCTCTTTCAAAGATTCACAACAATAGTTTAGATTGCAGGTATGTTGTCTATCATATTATCATCTGATTTTGCTATATTATTAAAAAAAATGCCTAATTTGAGCTATAGTGAAAGAGACTTAAATTTAATATCACCAACATGGGCTCATAAAGTAAACACTAAAGATAAAAAAGCAAATACAACTTACAAAGTCTGACATAGGCTTCCATTTATCCAATTCAAGTGATTATTTTGTACTCAACTCTAAATATGTATCTGATAAATTTAAAAGCCCGAAAGAAAGATTAGTAATTCTAATAATAACTAATAATAATAATATTAGAACTTGAAAATAGGATTCCATGGAAAATATTTTGTTAAATGATATTTTTTATAGTTTTTGAAAAGCTCCATTTGTAGATCTCATGCTTTTAAGCATATTTTTGGACTTATGAGCTTATGTGAATTCTGTTGGTGTTTCATTATCCCATGTTTTCCGTTCAAACTTATGAGTTTAAATAAGTTTATCACATGGTAAGATCTGAGTGTGCGTATTTGATTTTTATTATTTTTTTTTCTTGAATCTTGAAACCGTTAATATTTTTAAAAGATTATAGGTGATGATTTGTGTAAAGTTTTAAAGACAAAACCTGCGATGTTGCAAATCAGGTAGGGTTCTTTCTGCCAATGCTTTGCATTTAGTAAAGGAGGCTACTCATACAACTCATTCAAAGAACTTGGAAAATCGATCATAATTGCAGTTAGTTCCTGCCGAGTTTTCAAATACAAGGATAGAGGTAACTTATTTAACACCAAAATCTGAAAATTTTAGGCCCCATGGACAAAGTATATATGCGTCTGCTGCTGAACTTGAGCTTTAGGGTATGATTTTGATCATCATAATTTTGTGACTTCATGCTAGCTCTTATACGCAATGAGACTGCCATTTATTGTCTGTTTAGTAAACATGTAGCTTTTGTATTTTATTCAGTACCTTCTATTGAAAACTAATCATATGTGGGACTTGGTGGATTCATCCTTTTGTTGTCGGAGCTAATGAAGCTAATAATGCTTTTGAAAAGTCTTGCTACTTAAACATGTTTATTATTTTTTCTTATTTGTTATTGCAACTCGGAGCTAACGAAGCTAATAATGCTTTTGACAAGTCTTGCTACTTAAACATGATCATATTATCCTTTGCATATGTTACTCCTCAAAAATACAAGGGACCATATCATGCTTAAACCAATAAAATGGTGATTTATCGTTATGAGTCGGATACTTTTTCCATTTGTTTAATCGGAGTACTTGATTTTGATTTAATTGTTTCGATTTTGACTTTTAAGATGAGGCATATAATGGGAGTGTTAAAATGTTCTTTTTAAAACCCATGTCGAAGCTGGTGGTTTTTTTGTAAGGGATAACCAAGTTTGGTAATTATGGGAGTGTTTAAATAAAAAAGAACGCACAAAATTTGCAATCAAATAAGCTGGTGCTAAGTGATTATTTAGCGTATTTTTTGTTTATATATCAAACTAATAAGAGTACTACAGGCATTATTTCAACTTTTAATATATATATATAAAAGTTGAAAACATTGGATTAGCATTTAAATAACATTTAACGATTGCGTATATTGCGTACAATTAGTCAAGATGATCCATACCATGTTTATATTCTCAATCTATACCGAGAATGAAAAATAGGGTTTTGAGGATGCAATTGAATTATTATGCTTATTTTTATGTGCTCATATGATCTTTTATTATTTGTGACGATCTTTTTTCTAGGTTGAAGTAGGTATCGATTGTATTCTTTGATCTCTTTGACTTCATTCATGTAAGTATATAGTTATTTTTTGTGAATCATTTGATAAAATGGCTTCCATAAAATATGTATATCTTCTTGTCTTCCAGAGTCCGCTGGCTATTAAGGCACTTTCATCATCAACAGATTATAGTTGTCGTACGCATTCGTGTAAGTTATTTATTCTGATAATGCTCTATAGTTTTTTCAGTTTTCCTGTATTTATTGATGTTACAAATTTTATGTTATGTTATAGTGTGTCCCCATTTAGTGTTGTTGGTATCTAACGTTATGTTTTTTTTATCGTGTTTACACAGCGACACAGACACCCATAAATTTTAGTTTCCCAGGTAGTAATATGCTCCCAACGAATCGCAGTCCTGTTAAAGTTTCCATGAACACTGCCTGCGCATCAGGCCAGGCCTGATCTAGCACTTCCATCACCGGCAGGGGCGGACCCACAATTACCAGTAGTAAATATGTTCATTTTGAATCTAAAACTTTTTGTATATTATTTAGAAGACTATTTATATCGCAGTAACCTTTAAGATTTGATTAACTTTGTAGGTATGAATGACCCGCAAAATAAACAGCGACGATCATCAGTCAGTGGTAAGCCAACCAGTATGTGATGGAACCATATACTGATATCTATGCAATTCCAAGAGTTCTTGCTCCAATGCCTGAAAAGGTTAAATAACTTAACTTTTTAAAGTCTTATATAAATATGTTAGTGGCGGCAATTATTTGACAAGTTACCTTTAAATGTGTATTTTGGAGGTGAATTGAAAAAATTAGCTAAGAGGGTAAGGTGTACGGGTTTAGAATAAGCAATAGTCATCTTCTATGAATTCAATTATCTTATTTTAGGGGTGTCAAATTTCTAAATATTTATTATATTCTGATCCTATATCATTGTAAAAGTTATATTGGGCGGTACATTTTTATCTCTTTATAAGTTTTTAACACCTTTAGTTCTAAAAGTGCTTTTTTGCTATTACAGGTTTGTAGTCAGAGGTGATATGTACGCCACAATCTTTTAAATTATATTGTTGCAAATACAAACATAATTAGCTTGTAGTCGTAGGTCGCTGACTCTTGCTATTGCAGCAAGGTGGCATGATTAAAGAAACATGGATGGATGAAGATCCAAGAGAAGCTATATTGAAAAGTATGCTGATATAAATCATGAGATTATTTTCTATTTTTGTATTTGGCAATGAGTTTTTTTTTAAATTTATTTCCTGCACGTAACTAATAGGTGCCAGTTTTGTATCAAGATCTTTTTCTTTCTGCTAAATAAAGTGAATTTTGTGTTGCTTACTGGATTTGCAGTAGATGTTGATCCAAGGGCTGTGTTCCCAAGTATCGTTTGTCGTCCCCGTCACACTGGTGTCATGGTTGGAATGGGGCAAAAAGATGCATATGTTGGTGACGGACGGGGCTTAGTCCAAGAGCGGTATTTTGACTTTAAAGCCATATCTTTTGCAATGTGTTTTTTTACGTCACTTAAGGACATCTCAAGGTTCTATTTTCCAAACAATATCAAGATAAATGAAAAAAGATACATGATTTTGTTTTTGAGGAATTGGCTTTGATAAATGATAATGTTTAGTTAAACGATGATATACGGAACCAAAAACCATGAGGGAATAAAAAATGGAGCTTGGATTATTTGGGAATTGGACTCTACATGGATTTAGCAGCACATGTTTCATATAACATTGTATTGAGTTTTAGTCATACATTAGCGTACACTAACCCATTATCAACATCTCATATTTGATTAACTTGATTGTATAGGGGAGGTAGCATGCACTGGATTACATGGAGCAAATAGATTTGCTAGCAACTCCTTACTAGAAGCATTGATATTTGCATGCAGGGCAGTGAAGCCATCAATTGAACATATGAAAGGGTCTTATATCGATCAAAGTGTTTCACGGTGGTGAGATCCACCACTCGTTCCTATGCAGCTAGGGAGTAGCATTTTGAACAAGATCATCAGGAGGACAAAGGAAGTTAGGAAGGAACTGCAGTCGATCATGTGGGAGTACTTCACTAGGTATATTTATTTTGTAAATAATAATGCAACTTCCATTGTTATTTAAATATATTGTATTAGTTTGATGTTTTTGTATAATTACAGTTCTAAAGATGAAGATAGGAAATAATCACAAGGCTAAACTTGAAATTGGTTTCGGAACTAAAGCAATTATGTGATTCTTAGACCTTTCAGTAAGGGCAGCAACAATTTTCTTCTTTGACTTATCATTTCTAGCTTTATCATGGTGTAGGATCTGAAGAGATACCATTGGCTTTAACTGTAGAATGAAGACCCTTATTTTTTTGATGAGGTTATTTATGAAATTCTATTTCCTTTAGCTAATCACTATTTAAGTCTTACTAATACCTTTTTGTCTTGATTTATTACTAACAGGTGCCTCCCTTTCAGCTGACTCTAGAGAACGTACATAAAGGTTTAATCAATTTCTTTCAGTGGAGAAAAGAATGAGATCGCAGCAACACTTTAGAACATGTACATGATCCGTGAAACCTGGCACTTTGTGCTTGCTGACAACTTTTTAACTTATGTTTTCTCATATTCGATAAAAATTTATTTCTTTTCGTTTTTAATGCATTTAATAGATATGGTAATGAGAGGGTAAAAGTTTGTTGTTTTGCATGAATGTGTAACTATCATTTTAAGTCTTGGTAAAAATTGAAGTAATTTGCATACTGGGAAGAGGAGTTGCCATTATTTCAACTGGATTGACCATGAGCCACCCCACCTGTGATATGATTCAGCTTTAAATTTGTTTTAATCACAACCGAACAACAAAGCTACATCATTCAATGAAACTCAGCGAACTGAAAAGGTCATATTGGAAAAAAATGTCAGTCATTTGACGAAGTTGCTTTGAACGAAGGCTAAAGTCAAGATGCTATGTGGGTTGTTGTTTCTAAGTTTTGGAATTTTTATCTTTTTCGATCTAATTTAAACCAAACCACCTCTGTAAGGATTCTACCATCATTATCAAAAGCATATAACCACAACCTTTTTCCTCTATTCCTGGTAAATACACAAACATCACCACTTAACAAACAAAGGGTATCAACAACAAAACTCCACTTGTAACCCGACAATACATACATATTCTCATCACAACAAACATCAAACAAAACCATAAATCCATTCATAGATAATTCAAATTCGTCAACATCATCTAAATTTAGTAAAAAAAATAGCTGGAAGCACCTATATACAATAACTAAATAAACATAATTAACAAAAACAAAATAATAATAATAAATGTTAATAATATTATCAAATGTAAAAGATGTTCATGATTAATATTGTTTAGAACAAAATGTTAGAAAGTAGTTACCTCTTTTTAGCCGTTTTATGGATTATGATAACATCAATTATAGTTCTTAACCGTTTAATTTAACTTTTAATAACTTTTTACTATATATTTGTTCTACTAAATCCTAAAAATAAAAACCACAAATCAAAGTACTTACTTGCTTTTAGTCGTTTTATGGATTACGGTAACATCAATTATAGATCTTAGCAATTTCATTTAACTTTTAGTTACTTTTTAGTATATATTTGATCTACTAAATCATAAAAATAAAAACCACAAGTCATACCCGTCCATCGGACGGGTTTTGACACTATATATATATATATATATATATATATATATATATATATATATATATATATATATATATATATATATATATATATATATATATATGGTAAAGTTAAATAAAAAGACAAATATCCGTAAAAAGAATAAAAATAATTTTTTTTTTTAAAAGTTCTAAAAAAATTCCAAAAAAAATCCACAAGATCGGGTATGTTGGTGCATAAAACTTTTGTGAAAAAAGTTTTTCTAATTTTGAGTTTTTATACGTTTTTTTTAATGCACAAAAAACGAATTTTGATGCACAAAATTTTCAACTTGTTTTAATTTGATGCGCAATGTTATTTTGATGAAAAAAGTCAAAAGAAGTTTGGTGCAAAAATGAATTTTTGATGCACAAAAAAGCGATTTAATGCACAAACGTATTCTTTCAGAAATTTTTTTCGGAAAAAGTATTCACTTTTAGAAAAACTTCCTTCACAACTTTTTCATGCACCAACATACCCGATCTTGTGGAATTTTTATGGAATTTTTCGAGAACATTTTTTGAAAAAAAATTCTTTTTATTCTTTTTACGGATATTTGTCTTTTTATTTGATCTTTACCCTATATATATATATATATATATATATATATATATATATATATATATATATATATATATATATATATATATATATATATATATGTATATATATATATATATATATATAAACTACGAACTAACGACGTTTTTATCTTCCGACCACATCTATTATTCATGACACTTTACTTGTGATTATTTTCCGTACCTTGTCTATAGGATACTTTTGTAACGAATACTCATTCGACTTGTATACATTTATACTTATGTGCACTTTTCAAGAGCCAATACTTACAAACGCTAAGAAAACTATTTAAACTTAAACGCTGCCACACATGCAACAAAAACACAAACATTTTAAAACTTTTAAACATGTATAAACTACATCGAATCTTAAACTTGTAAACTAAACTTTCCATACTAATATAGGTTGTGTGTCGGTGCCGTCCACTATTACTACTTGACTGCTTCACTTCAGATTGCTTATACCGAGGTGAGTTCTCGTAGCCCCACTTTTTACATGTTTTCATTGGGGTGGAAATGGTACTCAAATATTTCTAAATGTTTTTATGCTGTGATTCATTGTTTACATATTTTTTGACAATATGTGCGTTAGATTGCAATACGTGCCTTGTTGTGTGATTTTATTATATGTGACATTTGTGCGCAACTGTTTAACTCTGTTTTGGAGCCGAAGCATTTGATAGTACTATCTGGGGTAGCTCCCCACTGTGGTAACATGTGTGTAACATTTTAGCAGGTTCAGTTGTAGCATGTATCGTGGTTTCATTAAGTGCTTATATGTGTATATCATGCTCACTATTATCCTACGCTATTGTTCACAGCTTCGTGGTTTTACTCTTAAACCTACGACCTCATCAACATTATGTTAACGTTTTCTAGTACCATTTTCAGGTGATCATTAATAAAGTATTTGAAGGCATTTCTTTTGGAGTCAGAACATTGTTATCATGTTTTCAAGAATAATTGGATTCAAAGAAAATGTATGTTTTACTTTTCAAAGTTTAGATCTGAAATGTTTTGTAACTGGTAACTACTGTTGAAACAAATGTAAGCCATGAATCTATGATGTTATGCAATGTGCCTTCTCAGTTACATCTCGTGTTTCCGCCATTGACGGGGTGTGACAATTTATGTACTCAAACTTAGTAAGGTCATAGCTTTATCCAATACTATCGCATAAATTGAACCTTTTTCTCATAATCATTGAGCATAATTAGAAGATTCAACAAAGAAAATATACAATTTTTCCAAACTCATAAATTGAAAGTATGTTACAAAAACTTCAAGCTTATACAATTTTTCCAAACTGAAATACCTCTCCCAAGTAATAACTGGGTAAGACATATCAATTAGAAAGCATAATATTAAACTCTAAGACGTACAATTCTTATGCATCATGGTATATAAGCTTAGAATATTTTCTCTCATTGACCAATGTGGGACAAAACCAATGTGGGACAAAACAAAAACTCAGGTCTATCTTTTGTGTTTTTGTTTCTTGTCGGACATAGGTTAGCTCGTCAATGATTCAATTTTTAAGTTGGTAAAGGATGTGAAGTATCCCTTGCAACAATTTGTGGTAAATGGTTTAATAAGAGGAAGAAAATCTTGAGAAGGAACAACTCGAGAAACAACGTTAGTTCCCCTTCAATGAATGACCCTTTGTTAGTCTTTTGTAATGTTTACATACAAACAATAAAACAAACTTTACCTACTCAGTTATTGTATAAATATCAAACTCATATAGTCGTGCGGCAAAACCAAAACTTATTACCATCTTTTAAGTTTATTTTTCACGTTGAACATATATCAGCTCGTTAATTGTTTGATTTTGAAGTTAGTAATGGATTTGAAGTATCCCTTGCAACATTTTATCGTTTGGTTTAATAAAAGGAAGAGGATCTTCAATAGGAACACCACGAGAGTCGTTGGTTCCCCTTCAATGAATGACCTTTGGTTATTGTATAAATATCAAACTCATCTAGTCGTTTAAATACTTGAACAAAATACAACTTGCAAAAAATTAAAATCTTGCAAGTTGCTCTTTTTTTAAAGATGCCATGGACTTTCATTGAAGTGAGAAGTTAAAATTGTGTTAGGGCTTTTGACATATATGTCTCTCCTTATTTTAAAAATTACATAATATCCTTCTCATGCATTAAAACTATTGTATTTTATGTATAAAAAATAAGCAGAAAATAAAACCTTAAAAAAATGGTACCCTCCTTCCATTTGGATGGTAAGAAAATAAAACCTTACCAATTGGAATGGTAAGTGAAGGTTAAAAACAAGATGACGCCGACCTTAAACAAGCTGGTCAACAACTTTGACTATGGACTTTTTAAATTATTCATTGACCGGGTTCGTGTATATTCCTCCTCATTCGTCTCTTGCTTGTTTTTTAATGGTACGAGATCCTCTCAAGTTGAGAGGTACAATTTGACTCAAATTGGATGATTGAGAGTCATTTATTTTGATCAAATGATTCAAATCAAAATAAGTTTTTTTGATTTAAAATATTGGATGAAATCCAATAACTCATAACATCCCAACTTGTCAAGTTGTACCTCTCAACTTGATAAGATTTTATTCCTTTTCTAGTACTCCGCTCGTACTGTCCATGTGGGATACCACCATCAAAAAATTTATTTTTAATTTTTTTTTCTTATTAAATCTTCTTGATTACGTCTAAAACATTTCCCAAGTTTTGTTTTACTTTTTTTTTTCGGTTTATAAATCTATGTTTTTAAATTGAGAGAGAGAATGAATTTGAGTTTATTTTCGCATATCACATTATGATAACTTTTTGTATGAAAATTGTGTGAACGTAGCATTCTTCTAGTTAGTTACTGGCGAAACACTCATTAGCTACTCATGATCGGCTCGGTAAAAGCTTGATGTGACCAAAGCTTTAACGAGCTCGAGCTTAACATAAAGCTCGTTAAATAATCGAGCTTGAGCCCACCTTTTGACATCCATTAATCTCGCGAGCCCAAACGAATAGCATATTGTTGAATAGAAAAATTAGTTGTGATATAACTTTTGAGATAAATAAGTAATTAAATTTAAAACGTTAATACATATCTTACTTAAGTTATAGTATTTTAATATTACACTGTTGTTTGTGATGGTGTATCATACCAATCAGAAAACACTCAGATGGTGTATTAAGCTTAAACAATAGTGTCGTCTATTGTATAAAAATATAAAAAAGATGTACTTAAAAGACAGCTTATACCATTCATTTGTAAGTGTGTAAGATATGATACAACAAAGAAGAAAAATTGAAAGTATTTTGACATGAGTGACAGGCTAATTTAGAGTATTTGGTATGAGAGATAGATTAAAGTCAAGGTTAAAAGGACATGACAGAATAGTTTGCAAAATTATCATCATAGATCACATAATTAGAAGTTCTAACTTCTTTATATCGTAATGTTTTGTGTTGTTCTCTTTTGCTAAACTTAATGTTCGTTAATCCTATATCATAATGTTTTGTAATTTGTACATCCACGTATATAGATAGTACATTAGTACGAGTAGTATAAACTATTATAGGATAAGTTATACAAACCCCCTTTTCTACAAAGGCAATCCCTTCCTTTTTTGTGATTTTTTTATTTATTTTATTTTTTTATTTTTATAATTTTGTTTATACTAAAAAACTATAAACCTGAAAGTATGGAACAGAAAATATAAAGTTTAATAAGTCAATCGCTTAAAACTGTCAGAAATACAGAGCGGAAACTGACAAAAAAATGTATTGACATCTTAGGAAGGGTTTGCATAGTATGACCCCTTCACTTTCAAAGCATGGTTTAATTCTGTTGTCAAATATTATTATTTCTTTAAAAGAAAAGCTTAGGATACAAAACTCGATTTGAATTACAAATTTTTAATTTAAGATTTTATATTTTAGTCCCTGCGCGCGAGTAAACAAAATCTTGTTTAGATGCAAAATAACATATCTATGAATATTTTAATCATATATCATACAAATGTTGAAATAAATAGTCAATCTAGATACAATACTAAACCATATAAGCTCGAACTCGATCATGCGTAACGCAAAACGAGCTGAGCTCGAGTCTTGTCGAGCTTGGCTCGGTGTTACACCCCTGCATTTAACTACAGTGAGTACTTTTTAGATAAATGATGATTAGAAATGATATATCTTTTGTTATATGAAACTGTTAATCGAAATAGGAGTCTTTAAATATAAACTTGATTTGATATCATAAAGATTTAAGTAAAAAGGACATCATTATTGCTTCTTTCGATTAAGTACCCCTCCAAGTATTTTATGACTTAGACAACGATTCATCACTAGTTTTCATTTTTATAACTTTTTCTTTTATGAATCTTCCTATTGAATGCGTAATTTGTCTTTGTTAATGTTGATTATTATTGGTAAACTTACAAAAGAAAAGTACAGTTTGAAGTCCTTGTTTACAAAAACTTAAGAACTCATATAATTTTTCCAAACTCAAATACAACTCCCAATAAATTTATGGAAATCATAATTGTGGTTGAAAGCATAGATTAACTTTAGGACAAAAAATTCACATGCATCATGATATATAAGCTTAGAATATATATTATCTCATTTACCAATATGGACAAAACCAAAACTCATGTCCATCTTTTAAGTTTTTGTTTCGTTTGGAAGATAAAAAGTTGTTTCCTTTAAAAATAGTGACCCGTTGACCATTTCATCTGGAAGAAAGCTTTGAACTGGTTCATATGCATTGACCACATACTCCCCCATTTGTCTTTGCTCATTCAAAGTTTTTCTTCTTTCATTTTTCTTGTTACTTCTAAAACATTATCAAAAATGTTTCTTGATTTTATTCTACGTTTTTTATTATACTAATTTGTGGTTATATATGATTACAGTATGGTATTCTTCAAAAACGGTAGGAAAATGTTTATTGATTCTATATTTGGTTCAGGTAACTCACTTGCAGTTTGCCGCACAATGCTATTTTGTAATATGAAACGAGTATGCCATTGTCCTGGTCGAATGGAAAAAAATATAAAGGTGCTAATAACTAAAAATGGTAGTCTAGAATTAAGTCACGAAGCCTAAAACATATGGTGTACTAGCGTTAGGAGTGAGTACGCTAGTTTTATTGTCTTTTCATTGTGGATTAATACAAAAACCTTAAAGCTCATATAATTTTTCCAAACTCATACACAATACAAAATTAATCATAATGACTTGCAGACATAAAATTCCTATTTACTATGGTATATAAGCTTAGAAGGTTTTCACTCATTTACGTATGTGGACAAAATGTCCAATTGATTTCATCAAAATATAATAAGTATCAAATTCACTAATCTAATGGGATTATACGATTTATACACCTATCATCTACAACAAAACATCATTTCGAACATTAAAGGCCCGTTTGGCTGAGGTGTATGGGTAATTGATTTATGACTTTAAAAGTTATTAATGTTGTTTGGTTGGTTATGGGGCCCACCACAATGAAATGAGAATAACTAAATGTGAAGGTTTCCTCATATATTATGTGTGTGGGTGATATCTTCATACCCTCCAATATCATTCCACTCTATACTAACACCCATACCCATTGTGATTCATAGCGACAAACCAAACGCACTTTAAGTAATTCGTCCAACTCTACACCGGATAAAAAGTGGATGATAAAGATTATTCGGATTTTTGAGAACTAGGCTTGATCCGAGTGTCTCTATCACCTATAAAAGAATAGTAAAATTTCAAAAACTTTAAGCTTATACAATTTTTCCGAACTCAGATACTACACCCAAGAAATTGAGTGTATGGAATGAACTCGAAAGCATAGTATTTAACTTTAAGACATACTATTAATATGCACCATGGTATATAAGCTTAAAAGATTTTATTTAATTTGCCAATGTGGGATAAAACCAAAACTTATTACTTCCATTGATTATGCTTCATGTTGAACATATATTAGCTTGTCAATTGTTTGACTTTGAAGTTAGTAATGGATGTGAAGTATCCCTTGCAACATTTTCTCGTTAATAGTTTAATCAGAGGAAGGATACTCAGAAGGAACAACTCGAGAGACGTCGGTAGTTCCCCTTCTATCAATGACCATTGGTTAGTCTCTTGTAATGTTAATGATACACGAACAATAAAAAATTTTATACCTGCCTCAGTTATTATATAAATATCAAAGGTAATAAGTTAATACTAACTTCATAATAGATGGTAAACTAGCAGCTAAACAACTACACATGATCTCGAGGATAAAAAGTTTCAAAAACACATAAAAGCTAATGAGGAATTACGTGTGTTTTAAAGGGGGTACGAATATCCCATCCCAACATATAATCATGCAAGTTGTTTTTGTTCATGAACAGTTTTAACTTTCATTGAAGCGAGGATAAAAAGTTGTTTCCTTTATAACAGTGACCCATTGACCAGCTAGAAGAAAGCTTTGAACTGGTTCATATACATTGACCTCATCCACTCCCCATTTGTCGTCTTTTGCTCAAACCATCGATGTTAAATGAAAATTTGTCTTCTTTCATTTTCCTTTCTTATTAATCTTCTTACTTCTAAAACATTATCAAAAATGATTCTTGATTCTATATTTGGTTCAAGTAACTCACTTGCAGTTTGCGACAAAATGCTATTTTGTAATATGAAACGGGCATGGCATTGTCCTCAACTCGTGTCCAGGCTCAAGATAAATGTAATTAGGACATTACCTGGTCGAATGGAAAAAAATATAAAGGTGCTACAAACTAAAAATGTTAGTCTAGAATTAAATCATGAAGCCTAAAACAAATGGTAGTGAGTACGCTAGTTGTTGTTATTGTCTTTTCATTGTGGATTAATACAAAAACTTTAAAGCTCATTCAGTTTTTCAGATCTCAAACACAATACCCAATAAACTTAATGGACTAATGATGAAGATCTGAAGGACTCATATTAACTTCTAGACATACAATCCCTATTTACTCTGGTATATAAGCTTAAAAGGTTTTCACTCATTTACCTATGTGGGACAAAAAGTCCAAATGATTTCATCAAAATAAATAGGATTATACAATTTATACTGTCGATATCAAGACATCGTTTCGAACATTTAGTAACTAGTCCAATTTACATTGGATAAAACATTGGTTGATATAGATTATACGGAATATCCCAAAAGCCGCTGGTACCCCTTCCGTGGTATATGACCTTTGTTTAGTCCGTGATAACGATAATTGACTTTTGATGACACCGACGACTTTTATATGACTCGATGTATGAGAGTTTGCAAAGGTGTTTAGTGTATAGTCGGTCATTGAGTGAGTGAGTTGTTATTATGTATATGTCGACCACAATTTTCTATTGTTATGAATGTGATTAAAACTACTAAGGGTCAGTTGGTTTTTTGCTTAAATCCTAAGCTACGCGTCTTGAAGACCAAATTGAATTTGAAGAGCCGTCTTCAAATCCAAATTGGAGTCTGCTTCTTTCCCCCTCACCCCTATAAAAAGGAGGTGAGGGGGAGAGAGATTTGTACCTTCGAATTTGTTTAGTATCTTTGAATTTGTTTAGTACCTTTGAAATTAATTTGTACCTTTGAATTTCGTTTTGAATAAAGAAAAGCTTCCGCAAATTTGTCGATTCTTGCTTCTTCTCTTGTGCTTCATCTTTGATTATTGATTATTGATTCTAGCATCTATATTCTTCAATGTAATGTAAACTGGTGGACTTTGCAAGAGAATGTGTCATCTTTTATTACTAGAAGATTAGTGGAGTTGGGAGTCTTTTGAACATAAACTCTCCTTCATTACTCCAAACTCGAGAATTAATAATGACTTTGGGGTTTTGGACACACCACCATGTTGCACTCAATTATTATGGGGTTATGTTATCATTCATATCAAGTTTTTTGGTTTTTGTGATGAGCGTGATCGCAAATTGGCGATAGGAATGACTTGGGTGGTCAAAATTTGATAATAGATACATGAACGATATAACAAACTTTACCTTGCTCGGTTATTATAGATATCAAAAGTAAATTCAATATCAGTTTCATAATAGATCGTAAAAAGGTAACTAGAAAACTACACATAATCTGGATTAGTGTCTTGACGACTTCAAGGTAACAAAAGAAAAGAAAAGAAAATAAATAATAAGGGGTGGCAATGGTCTAACCCATACCTCACCATACATCACCACCCACCAATAATATCATACCTCACCATAGTTTTTTAGTGTCAATGGTCATTCCATAGCTCTTTTTTTTTTTTTTTTTAATTCATAATTTAATTGCCCAAGTGGGAAGAGTCGGCAGAGGGTGCTCAGGACAGGTACAAAAACACCATCAAGTTGCTTGCCGATAAATACCCGAATGAAAACTTCTTGCTAGTTACTCACGGTAACTTTATTTTTGTTTTATTGTTTCCTGCAACTCAAGTTTCATAATGTGCAACGCTTAAGTGATAGGTGATTTACAATGTTCCTAACTTTTTAATTGTATGTGCTAAAGCTGAAGGAATTTGGGTCGCAAAGAACTGCATTTACGCCAGAGGACTTGAACCTCTCTTCCCAAACCGCTAGGGCATCATAAGCCGCTCCCCATGCCGCCTCACCCATACCGCACCACTGGCAATGGTGTTGCCGTGCGGTATGGGTTCATAACTCAACCATGCCGAGACCATTGCCACCCCCCTAATAATAACAGTCCAGTCCTTAAATACTTGATCCAGTTGCAACTTGCAAAAAATAGTACTATAATTTTACAAGTTGTTCTTGTTTATAGATGTTTCAACTTTTCATTGAAGCGAGGATTAATCTTACAAGTTAGCTTTATTAAAATGAACTTTTTTTACTACAATATTTTAACGCCAATAAAAAATAAACACTTAAATGTTGACTCAAGTTTAGATTTAAAACAAAAAAAACAAAAAAAAAGGAAAAAAAAAAACGTAAAACCTTTTTTACAGTTGCTGTTAAAAAAAGGTTAAAACTAAAACATGAAAGTCGAGATGACATAATGGCTCATCATTTGGAATGACTTTAAGCTGGCAGGTCTTTCAACTTAAACCATGAACCTTTTTTATTAAGTGATACGGATATTATAATATCCCGCTCCTTTTTTGCTTTTGTTCCACCCGTCGATGTGGGATACCATCAAATTTTTCCTTCTTCAATTTTCTTTTTTATTACCCTTCTTGATTACTTCTAAACCATAATCGGCTTCGTTGTTGTCGTTCTTGCCAATTACAAGATGTTGTGTATACACTTGATAGCAATTCATAACCAGCTTCATCTTGTGGCTTTAGTGGCATAAGTTTGCCGTATGCAAATGTTCCGATTTCTATATTTTTAGACAGCCAGCCAAAAGTGAACGCCATATTGTTGCACGAGTAGGAAATGACAAGTTATTTGGATAACCAAAGCTTTTCCCACTAATCCTGCTCGACTATACAAATCAACGATACACGAATAAATACTCAACTTGTGAGTGAGGATACTAATTCTTATTGTTTTGTCAACGTGGATTATTATTCTTAAAGAAAAGTAAATCTTGAAGTCTTTGTTACAATAACATATGGGTTATTATAATTTAACTGAACTCGTTTGCCATGCTACATAAAATAAGAATTGATATAATTTTTCCCGCTGAAGAGGCTTATAGAGATAACTGATAAGTACCACTTACGATAAAGCCATATGTGATTAAAAGGTTTAATTAGCTTATTGACAAGTCCATATTTGATTAAAAAAAAAATAAGAATGATAAAGTGGCATATGACTACCATTCAACATTCAATGTTTGCTCGCTCACCTATGTGGGATAAAACCAAAACTCATTTCTATCTTTAAGCTTTTGTTTCAAATGCCTAAATTTCTGTTCACATTAGCTTCACGTTAGACATATACAGTATTAACTTAATTATTAAAGGTTCAACTTTTAAGTTTTTTGAGTTAAATCGATTCATGATCATTTATGAATCAGTATAGATGCTTAAAGCATAAAGTTGTCATATAGAAACTAAAATAAGTCGATTATTATGATCACCATGAACACAACGCTACTAGATTCAAATATTACCTTGAACAATGTTTTAGGTTACGACGCAGGACGCGGAAGCGAATTTAGATAAACTATAATCCAAGGGTAAAAACCAAGGCACACCTTGCGGGAATAAAACCCAAAACAAGAGTAAAGACTCTAAAAGATAATTTTATTAATGATTCTCTGAATAATTACAATAAACACAAGCCCTATATTTATAGGGAAGCCAAACTTGGGCAGAAAGTTAACTAGAATATTCTAGAACCGACTTAAAATAAAAAACCTAAAACTGACCCGACTTATAACTACGGCGTAGTTGAGAATCAAGCTACGGCGTAGTTGGACAACATGATGGAAAACTAAAATTTAAAGATAGATTACGGCGTAATCTTGACCTTGAAGTTACGCCGTAGTTAAGCAACAGACTACGATGCGCGACCCCGAATCTTGTCCGCATCAGTTACACATAAACATGATCTCTGTAAACTTATGAGTTATGACCCATAACTAAATCTATAAAGCGATTATCGCCAATATTCTCCACATGAACATTCACCATCCTTAAAATTAGGGGTGTCAGTAGGGTCGGGTCAGACCCGAACCCGATAAAGCTTATCGGGTCTTGTTGAATCGGGTTAAAAACTCTTATCGGGTTGTGTGACCCGAACCCGATAACCCGATATAGTTATCGGGTCGGGTTAGGGTTGCATTATTTTTGTTATCGGGTCAACCCGATAAGACTCGATATATATTTTTCGCAAATTATTTCCCTAAAGTTGTATAAGCTCGCTAGTTCTTAAAATTACACCAACCATATCATTTAACTGTAAATGTACTAATAGTTCGTTTATTTCAATTGGATGCTACTAATTTTTCCTACTACTATAGTTTCTTTCTATGTTATCAGGCCTATCGTTTATTTTATTGTATATGCTGAACTCTAAACATTTTTTTGGATTAGTGCTACATTTAGTCAGCACTTAATTATTGGTAGCTATTATCATGTACAACACCGATGAAGATCTTAAAGTTTAGACTTTAGATTAGTGCGGTCTCAAACTTAAGCTGTGATTAGAACTTGGCCAAACTGACTGATCACTAAGTTATGCAACTATGCACACACTGTCACGAATAACATTTCATATTATTCAATACCTATGGTTCATGTTAGCTATGTCTGCAAATAATCCTAATTAAGTCATGATATATGTTTGGACAGTTAAATTATTTTATGGGTAATAGAAAACTAACGACCCGATTAACCCGAATCACCCGACCCGACATAACCCGACCCGATAACAACCCGAACCCGATTACTTATCGGGTCGGGTTGCGGGTCACTTATTCATAATGAAAAACCCGATTTAACCCGACCCGATAAACCCGACAACACGACCCGATAACACCCCTACTTAAAATGGTGAAACTCGATGCTTGTACGTATCCTAAAATGGTGAAACTCAATGTTTGTATTGCTCCTCTTAATAATTAGTTCATTTTTATAACTTTTTCTTGCACATATCCTCTTACTAAGTGTTCATTTATAACTCGTTTTGTATCTCTGGCAACACGCATGTTAAACATTTGGTGAATCTCTAATTATTACTTCGTATTGTACAATGTTGTATAACTTATCATAATTATCATGTAAACATGTAAGTTGAGTAAACTACAAATTTTGTTCTAGGCTACATTACTATATTACAAAATGTTCTCCATTTAGAAAATGTTCTCCGTTTCTGATTCACCTCTATCATCTGATATATGTTGAAGTCCAAACAACCTTTGTTCTATATCGTAATAGAATTTAACAGATAAATTTTTTCTGGTATCCTTATATGTCAGTGTCAACCGATATCCTCAACTCAAACTATCAGATACACTGTTCATAATTCTATCCGCCATCCATAACTACTTTTCACCAACAAAAACGTTTCCGTCTAGCCAACAAGCGCTTTCAAATCCGTTCTTGAAAACACGATACCTGCACATCAAAGTTTCTCTCAAAACCGCACCAACATTTTCAAAGGTTTAAAAACCGCGAATACTGTTTAATTTAACCAAACTAGAGGGGAGGATTTTGCAACATACTATTTTATTTATTTTGTATTTTGGATCTTCAAACCGACAAACTACCATATTTAAATAACTCTCCTATAACAATCCTATATTATTTTCCATGATTAAAATTTTCATTCATTAAATTCGTTACAAAACCTTAAAAAGTCGATCATAGTTAAATATACATACAGTAACATATTATCATCAAGAACTAAACATTAAATTCATTCATTCACAATGTTTGGAATTAAGAAAAGATTTCAAGTCGCTAAATGGTATGATCATCTTGTTTTTTTAGTTTTCTTAACGTTGACTTTTGTTTGCATGACTATGTCTTATATTCTATGATTCATATTCATGCATGTTAGTTGCTTATGATCAAGATATCAAGAGTGAGTTTAGTTGTAGAAAAATTTCTTGGTGTTTTTTGTTGTAGAAAAGAACTGGTTAGAATTTAGAAAACGTGTTTAGATGAAACGTAAAAGCTGCAAAATAAATTTTAGAAAACATGTTGCTTTAGACTTTTAGATGTATTCGGTCTAACCGAGGTATCATCGTGACCGTTTGATACGCCTGGGCCCGAGCCCATTGCCTATTAAGGTCTTAGGGTTTTACCTTACTTTGTCTTATAAATTCTCTTGTAATCATTTATGATATTCAATCAATGTTTAAGATAAATAAATCTCTAGTTCTTCTCTCTATATTCTTAAGGAGCTCGCACACGCTAAAAGTGGTGTCTTATCCTGATACAACCCCTAACCAGGTCGTATCAATTGGTGCTTTCATTGAGAGTCCTCGTTGAGAGGGCTACCAAATTAGGGTTCCAATTATAAAAAAAAAAAAAATATATATATATATATATATATATATATATATATACTGTTCATCGACCACTATTCACGGTACTGTTCATCAATCACTATTCACGCGCATTGTTTATCGAGTACTGTTCACAGGGTACTGTTCACGGTACTCGTTTTGAGATAATTGCAAGGAAAAAGCTGAACATTGAAGAGAAAATAGATATCGTTCTATCATGGCCAAGTGAAGAAGTTCTATATGTGGTTAAAGAGTCCTTAGATGCTAATGAAGATATTGGTGTTGTTGAGGTTAGTAGCGCTATAAATTATGTTTTTGATATTGGTGAGAGTAATGTGGAAAGCATGGAAGTTAGTAGTGAGTTTAACGAATTTTCAGAAAATAAAGAAAGTGTGGAAGATGTTGTTGTGGGTGGAGATGTTTTCGGAGAGAGTTTGGTTGTTTTTTTGAAGTGGGTATATCGCGAGAAGAGTTGTGGGGCAGCAAAAGATGGAAGAAGGGTGTTGTGTTATGTCCAAAGCAAAGGAATACGAAAGAAGAAAAAGGCGAAGGCTACAATTCAAAGAAGATTATGGGATCCCGGATTATGCCGATGTTGCAGGAGGACAGGCTACCCAAACGACTCAAGAAGTCCAAACGTATGGCATAAAGATTATGTCATATAATCTATCTTTATTTACGTGTCTTTGTTTAGGATTGTTTTCATGTTTATTTAGGAAAGTCAATTGAGAATGTTTTAAAACAACACCTTGAGGGCAAGGTGGTTTTGAAGGAGTGAGGAATGATACGCCTGGGCCCGAGCCCATGGCCTATTAAGGTCTTAGGGTTTTACCTTACTTTGTCTTATAAATTCTCTTGTAATCATTTATGATATTCAATCAATGTTTAAGATAAATAAATCTCTAGTTCTTCTCTCTATATTCTTAAGGAGCTCGCACACGCTAAAAGTGGTGTCTTATCCCGATACAACCCCTAACCAGGTCGTATCACCGTTTTTCTAATTTTCTTTTATGGTAAATATTCGATTTGAACACGTAATATTTTTTGTAATAGACCGTCATTTTTCTACTACTAAACGCAACCTGAATCTCGAGTTTTTCATTTGATTTTTTGTCCTTTTTTTTGTAATTGTGTAAAAGTTGACTTTGGTTGATAATATGTTGAATGATTAATACAGTAAGACGTCGTTAAAGCTAGCTACAGCACGAATCAAGTTAATGAGGAATAAGAAAGGAGCGCAGGTTATTCAAATGAAGAAGGAACTAGCTCAGTTGTTGGCAGCAGGAGATGATCGAACTGCGCGGATTAGAGTATGCATTCTGATTAGTATTATTAGTCGGTATAAAAAATATGGTTGTTTAATGTTGGCTGATTTGTATATATTGTATCAGGTTGAGCATGTAATCAGAGAAGAGAAGATGATTGGCGCATATGATTTGATCGAAATATATTGTGACCTTATTGTAGCACGTTTGCCTGTTATTGAGTCACAGAAGTAAGCTATCTTTTATTATCGTTACTTTAAAGTACTACTATAACTTAGCGATTTACTAATTTTGTGGTGAATTTATTTGTGTTAGGACTTGTCCAATTGATTTGAAGGAAGCAATTACAAGCGTGATATTTGCAAGTCCTAGATGTTCAGATATCGAGGAGCTTGTGGAGGTTAAAAAGAATTTTAGATCGAAATATGGGAAGGAGTTTGTTTCCGCGGCTACTGAGTTGCTTCCTGACTGTGGTGTAAGCCTCATGGTATGTTATATAAAAGTAAATTTTGTACGTTATTTGTAAGTAAATTTTGTAAAATGGGTCGGTCTATCTGGTTGGATCGTGGGTCAATATGGTTAACTTCTTTGGATATGTTGGTTCGAGTTTACACGATCACATGAAACACTTTTTCTGCAATTATGCTAACGAGATTTCTTTATACTAATCTATGTTTTTGATAAAAATGATACACGAGGATTTAAGCATAAAAAACAGACTTTAGGCGTCTCTCGAATTCTTTCTCTTTTAGCTAGATATTTTTTTACCCTTTTGACCCATTAGAGAGAAATTAACGAAATCGACCCATTTACTAACAAGTGGGCTAAACTGCAATGCAGAATTACATTTCTCATAAAGATAGTAATACCCGTCGTCTTATTGTAATGTTTATATATCTGCAGTTAGTCGAGAAGTTATCCATAGTTGCACCAAACATTCAGACAACAGTGTAAGTGTTAAGCAACATAGCAAAAGAACACAAAGTTGATTGGGAAGCAACTTCATTTGAAGAATCAAAGCCGCCTGATGACTTGTTGGTGAGTTAAAATAGCTTTCTTATTACTCCGTAATAATTGCATCTTTCCAATGAGGACCTGTTTATATTTGAATCTTTTCTTTGAGCAGAACGGGCCCACGGACTTCGAGCAGGCAAACCCGATAACCGTTGATCCTCCTAAGGTCCAAACTTCAAATGTTCACAGTGTACAAAGCCATGAAACAACTCCAAATGTACCTGTCGACTTCTCTCAGCAAAATAAAAGGTTAATATCAGATGCTCAGAATGTAACCCATGCGGATACTGGCAGCAGCTCTCAGTCGTCATATGCTTCTACTAGCCATAACGATGCAAGGCCTACAGGTATAGTAATCAGTCATAACATAAATCTCTGTCAACTATCCTATGAACTTATGCTTGTGGCATAATCGTAGCCCTATCCTTTTCATGTATAATTGGTTGGCCTTTTATTAGACCTCGTAAAGTTGAGTGGTCTGCATTAACATTTGCAACAGTTTGGTTATCGCCTTATTATCTTACAAAGTTACAGTGTTATCGGTCATAGAGTTTAACTACCATAAACAGGCATGGCATCCGGGTCAATGAAAAAGAACCAATCGTTCCGGAGCAACAGCAACAACAGCAATCATTCATCAGATATGGAGTTCAAGGATGCCACTTCTGCAGCTCATGCAGCAGCCGAGGCTGCAGAACGTGCTAGTTACGCTGCTCGAGCCGCTGCACAACTTGCGGGCCAAGGGAATGTAACGCAACAGTATCCAACTGAATCACAGGGGTCACATATCAGAGACGAAATCCCCCAAGTTTTACATCATGGCTCTTTTAGCAATAGAAAATCAAAGATACAGAATCAGCAAGTGCGCCAGAACGAAAGCAATTCTTCCCCAAAGGTTACTAAAAGTTCAAGTGGTTCAAGATCGAGAAAGGATTCAGATGAAAGTTCGGTCAATTTTGATGATCACGAGGAAGATCGGTACTATAGAACACATGAAGATCAGGGTCCTTCTCCTCAGAAGACATCATGGAAAGAATCTGATGCTCGGTTTAAGAGGGGGGATAATGGAAGTTCCAACTCTCGTTCTCATTCTACCACCATCAGAAACAAACGTGATTATTCTTATAGTGATGCTATTGCTCGTAGATACGATGAAACTGACTATGATGATGATCAGGGTTCTTCTTCAGCCGAAATAAGTTCAACGAAAAAGCCTAAGGCTCCGTTTACAAGTGGCAAAAGGAAAGTTCCACACCACGTCCATCTCGCTCTCATTCGAATGACAACAGAGGCGAATATAATGAGTTGACTTCCAACACACAAAAAGTTGTAAAGCATTAAATCTAGGCTACATTACTATATTACCAAATTTTGTTCTAGGCTACATTACTATATTAAAGGCAACCTCTTATTTTTGAAGAGATTCGTTTACATATTACAAAATGTTCTCCATTTAGAAGTGAGGACGCTAGTTTTATTGTCTTTTTAATGTCGATTAATATTCGGAATTTTTATGAAAGAAAAGTAAAGCTTTAAATCTCTAGTTTTATTGTCGATTAATATTTGGAATTTTTATGAAAGAAAAGTGAACCTTTAAGTCTCTTTTACAAAACTTTAAAGCTCATATAATTTTTCCGAACTTATACACAATGCAGTATATGAAAATATATTAGCTACAATTTTTTATAGTCAATTGACTACAATTTTGTGTTATAAATGTGGGTCTCTGATTTTTTTTTTTGGGTCCTGATTCTTTTCTGCGAGTCTAATAGATTGTAAAAAGGTAACTAGAAAACTAGACACAATCCAGATAAGTGTCTTGACAAAAAAAACAGTCTAGTCCTTTAAATACTTGAACGAGGATGTTTCAACTTTTCCAACTTTTTTTACTGCAATATTTTAACATCAACAAAAAATAAACACTTAAATAATGACTCTACGCGCAAAAAAAAAATAATAAAATAAAAAGATTCAACCTTTTTACTTGTTAAAAAAAGATTAAAAGCAAAACTGTGAAACTCGAGCAAAAAAAATGGATACATTAGACAAAATGGATACCATCAAATTCGATTTTCTTTCTTATTACTCTTCTTGATTCCTTCAAAACAGTAGCAAAAAAAAATGAAGTCTAAAAATTTCGTTTTAATTAGAATACCCGCGCAAAGTGACAGTGTATAGTGGCAAGAAATTATGTCAAAGTGTTGTAAGATTTTTAGTCTTAACTGATGAGATGTGTCAAAATATATAGCTCTTCAATTGAATCAATCTAAATGGCTAAACCTTGAGTTAAAGTTTTGTTTTTTCTATCAATTCTTGTGTTAAAAACATTCAAGAATGCACGTTCTAGTCAGATAGATTAGCTTGTATGGTCCAAGGATGTTTTATGTGATTAGTATTGCCAGTAAATGAATCTATTTGGGTCTGCAATATGGTCGGCAGTTATTAACCAACTCTTTTCGAGCACAATTTTTTATACTTGACTTGCCCTTTGGATAACGAATGTAAATTCAGTCCTAATCCAGCTTACAAATTTTCTAAGATGTTTTCCAATCACCATAACTTTTTCTTATGTAGACGTTGTATGTATTCCACGATATTGGGTCAAAAAGAGTAACAAGTTGGGTTGACCCGTGAACACTTTTAGTAGAAGTTTTTGAGTTTCAAGTAAATAGTTAATGCTTCTACTGCCCGGATCTCACAAAGCATAGGGCGTAAAAGCATGTCTCATCACGGAATTGTGTGTAGGTATATGTTGTATAAGAGAAATGATTACCAATGCTACATTATTTGTTTGAGTAAATTAATTAAGAAGATTATATGCATAAAAAATACGTAGTACACTTTTTCGATTTTAGAATAGTTTTTAAATCAGCACTATGGATATAAGCAAACAACTGTGTTTTGATTCATACAATATAGTAAATATCATGTGTACGTAATCGATCCTAAATATGATTTTTTCAGTTGGGCTTACTTTTTTCCTTCTCAAAGTCAAAACAGTTAACCGGTTTACGTTATGTTACATGAATGGGAGAGACCCAAGCCAAGTAGAAGGCCTGGTATATTTCCTCAGTACAGCCCGATGAAAACACCATTACCTCCTCCATCACCATATGACACTCCACTATAAGATCGATGAAGAGGAGGAAAATGGTGAGAATAAAGAAGACGACGAGGAATCTGACAAAGAGCATGTATAAAAGTTTTGATGATACTGAGGATGTGATAACCCTGCTAATTTTGATGATACTGAGGATGTATAAAAGTTGAGTCAACTTGTAACGTATCTTTACGCCTCTAGTCTCATGTAAACAGGTACAAGGCTTCGCAATAAAGTTGGGTAAACTACAAATTTTGTTTTGTGCTATATATATTAGAGGGCAACCTCTTAAATTTGCAAACTTGTTGTCGATCTTTCAATTGATATTTTAGGTTTGTAGTGATAAAGTTTCTTTGCAAATTTTATCAACCACTCCATGTAAGGATGCTAGATTTATTAGTCTTTGTAAAAGAAAAGTAAACCTTGAAGTCTTTACACAAAAACTTAAGAGTTCATATAAGTTTTTGGAGTTACAGAGATTTCATGTATATGATACTGAGGATGTGATAACCCTGCTAATTTTGATGATACTGAGGATGTATAAAAGTTGAGTCAACTTGTAACGTATCTTTACGCCTCTAGTCTCATGTAAACAGGTACAAGGCTTCGCAATAAAGTTGGGTAAACTACAAATTTTGTTTTGTGCTATACATATTAGAGGGCAACCTCTTAAATTTGCAAACTTGTTGTCGATCTTTCAATTGATATTTTAGGTTTGTAGTGATAAAGTTTCTTTGCAAATTTTATCAACCACTCCATGTAAGGATGCTAGATTTATTAGTCTTTGTAAAAGAAAAGTAAACCTTGAAGTCTTTACACAAAAACTTAAGAGTTCATATAAGGTTTTGGGACTACCGCAGGTTTCATGTATATATGTTACACACATGCTATCTTCAGAAGCCCCAAAGCATTACTATTAACTCTAAGACATACCCTTCCAATGCACTATGGTATATAACCTTAGAAAATTTTATCTCATTTACCTATGTGGGACAAAAAGTTCAAATGGATTCATCATAAAATAGTAAGTATTTATTTCACTAATCAAATAGGCTGATAATCCTATCTAAAATAAAAACGTCATTCCACATATTAAGTAACTAGTCTAGCTACACTCTAGAAAAAAAAATTGATTAATAAAGGATATCCCAAATACAAACACATGTTATACTAAGTTAAAAGTGACACATTTGGCAAGCCATCTTGCGACGTCGTCATCTTTAATTCTATTGTGTGACAATAGGCTATGTGGGAAACCTTGTTCTAGACCTCTTTTATAGGTTTAATGGTCAATTAGTTTGCAAACCAAATGCCTGGCACGAGCTAAATCCCCGTTAAGCATGTAATGTATTTTTCCACGGATCCCCATAGAACTTTCGTGGTTCTCAGAAAAGTATTTAAACTTTATGCAACCATGGAAAAATAAGTTACTAATAGTCTATATACAACTTTAGTTGGAGTTGATATTTGCATTTTCAAAGTCGATGAATCGCCATGTGGTGTCCATAATGTTCCTTCTAATCAGTTGCTTAAGCAAACGAAGAATGAAAATATAAATCTTTGTCTTTTTAAAACAATATATTTATTTAGGTTTACTATCGATGACTAAAATAGTTATACCGTTAGAAAATGCATAAAATGTTAAGGTTAAAACACTAAGTTACGGCGTATATAGAAAGAGACAAGGCATTCCATGCTGAAGTGACAGAGTTATAAACTGCACGAATCTCACCTATGTGGGACAAAACCAAAACACATTTCCATTTTTTAAGTTTTTGTTGCAAATGCTTCAATTCTTATCCATATTAGCTTCATGCTGTCGTTAAAAGTTAAACTTTGAAGTAATTAAAGGATGTGAAGTATCCTATGCAACATATTATGTTCTTGATTATAATCCAACTGTAAGCAGCTTCGTTGTTGACGTTCCTCATCCGGTAACTTCCTAACTTTTGATATTTCTTGCCAATGAGAAGATGTTGCGTATATACTTGATAGCAATACATAAACCAGCTTCATCTTGCGAGTTTAGTGGCATAAGTTTGCCATATGCAGATGCTCCGATTTCTAAATTTTTATGAACACGACAAGCAACCAAAAGTAAACAACATATCATTACACGAGTAGGAAATGGCATGTTCTTTGGTATAACCAAAGCTTTTTCCACTAATCCTGCTTGACTATACAAATCAACCATACATGAGTAAACACTCAATTTTTGAGTCAGAATAGGAGGCCGTTTAGTTGGTGAAAAATTTTCCATTTTTCCAGAAAATTTTTCATATGAAAAGAGAAAAATTAAAAATCCGTTTAGTTACACTTTTTTCCAACAATTTTCAAAAAATGTGAAATTCTCATTCTCTAGATTTTAACTACAAATTTGAAAAACTCATTTTGCTCTTCTCACTTTTTTCATTCTCACTTTTTATATGTCCGTTAATACGTTTTCATACGTTTTTTACGTTTTTATACGTTTCCTTACTTTCTCGTCCATTTTCATACGTTTACGTCCGTTTTTTTTCGTTTTGTCATTTCTTTTACGTTTTTGTCCGTTTTCGCCCGTTTTCTTACGTTTTCGTCCATTTTTTACGTTTTCGTCCGTTTTTTACGTTTTCGTCCGTTTTTTTACGTTTTCGTCTGTAATTTTACGCTTTCGTACGTTTATTTACGTTTTTGTCATTTTTTTAACGTTTTCATCCGTTTTAACGTTTTCGTCCGTTATTTTACGCTTTTTTACGTTTTCATCCGCTTTTTTACGTTTTCGTCCGTTATTTTACGTTTTCGTCCGTTATTTTACATTTTCACCTGTCATTTTACGTTTTCGACCGTTCTTTTGCGTTTTCGTCCTTTGTTTTGCGTTTTCGTTCGCTTTTTTACGTTCTCGTACGTTTATTTACGTTCTCGTCTGTTTTTTTACATTTTCGCTCAATTTTTTAAGTTTTCGCTCAATTTTTTACGTTTTCGTTCGTTAATTTACGTTTTTGTCCGTTTTCTATGGTTTCATCCGTTTTTTACATTTTCGTCTATTTTTTTTCGTTTTCGACCATTTTTTTTTACGTTTTCATCTATTTTTTAAGTTTTCGTCCTTTATTTTATGTTTTCGTCCATTTTTTACCTTTTTCATATGTGTTTTCGTCCGTTTGTTTATGTTTTCGTCATTTTTTTTACGTTTTCATCTGTTTTCTTACGTTTTCGTCCAATGTTTTTACATTTTCATCTTTTTTTACGTTTTCGTCCATTTCATATGATTTCGTAAGTTTTGTACGTTATTCTACGTTATCTTACGTAAGAAAATTGACAAAAACGTTAAAAAATGGATGAAAACTTAAAAACAAACGAAAACCATCAAAAAACGGACGAAAATGTAAAAAATATGTGAAAACGTAAGAAAACAGACGAAAACGTAAAAAACGGACGAAAACATTACAAAACAGATGAAATGTAAAAAAGCGGCGAAAACGTATTAAAAGGATAAAAATGTAAAAAAAAATGATGAAAACGTAAGAAACAAAAGAAAACGTAAAAAAACAGATGAAAACATAAAAAAACATACGCAAACATAAATAAACGGACGAAGATGTAAAAAACAAACGAAAACGTAAAAAAACGGATAAAACGAAAAAAAACAGTCGAAAACGTAAAATAACAAACGAAAACGTAAAAAACGGACGAAAACGTTAAAAAATGGCGGAAACGTAAAAAAACAGACGAAAACGTAAAAATCAGACGAAAACGTAAAATAAGACGAAAATGTAAAATAACGGACGAAAACGTAAAAAACCGACGAAAACGTAAAAAAACAGACGAAAACGTAAAAAAAACGTAATGAAATAGGGGGAAACGTCTGAAAATGGATAAAAAGAAATGATAACGTACAAAAATGAAAAAAATGGATGAAAACGTATAAAATCGTACAAAAACGTATAAAATGGATAAAAACGTACAGAGATCCGATATGAAAGAAAAAAAGTCGATTTAAAAAAGAAAATATGTTTGAAAAGAGCTTCATCTAAACATCTTCTCATTTTTTGAAAAAGGAAAAATATAAATCTATCTAAACGGGTTTTCAAAATTCTCAACTCTTCTTTAAAGAAGAAAAACCAATCCCTTCTCTAGGAATTTAGAAATAGAAAAACAAGAAAATTTTTCACCAACTAAACGACCCCGTTTTTATTGTTTTTGTAATCGTGAACTATTATTCTTAAAGAAAGTAAGCTTGATAAAAGAAAAGTAAAGTTTAAAGTCTTTGTTACAAAAACATAAGTCAATAAACTTTTTTCTGAACTTGTATGTTGTGTTACAAAAACATAAGAGTTAATGTACTTTTTCCGCCGAAGAGGCTTATACAGATAAGTACCACTTGAAAAAAAAAACCGATGTGATTAAAAGGCTTAAGCGGCTTATATAAAAAGAGATAGAGAAACACTTAAAGTGGCTTATGACTATAAATACCATTCAGTATTTCATTGTATCCATACTTAATATCTCAATGGTCTTAATAACTCTACCAATATTTGCTCACTCACGTATGTGGGATAAAACCAAATCTCATTTCCATGTTTAAGCTTTTGTTTCAAATGCCTAATTCCCATTCTCGTTAGCTTCACGTTAGACATATACTAGCTTAATTATTAAAGGTTCGATTTTAAGTTATTGAAGTTAAATCGACTCATGATCATTTATGAATCAGTAAAGCTGCCTAAAGCATAAAATTGTCATATGAAAACTAAAATAAGTCGAATTACCATTTTGACCATTACATAGAAGTTGACTTGCATGTTATCTAAATTTGGACGCACATCGCCACATCACATGTGCAACTTATTCAATACACTGTACAGTATTGCGTAATCTTTTATATAATAAAACAAAACCCCTAGTGGGAATTTTTCATTTCAAAAAAATCAAACCATACCTTATTTGGTAATACTTTTTAGTTATTATTTATTTTTTTAGAGATAATTATTAAACAAAACACTAAATATTTCCTGTTTTGACATAAATTAAACAAAATTCGTTTTTATATAAAAGATGCAGAAAAGTTCATAAAATACACATGTACTTGAAATGTAATATCTAATACTTTTGGACTAGATTGTAAAATAGAAAAATAAAACACGCTTCTATGCCTACCTACCCTAACCATAACTAGAGCATCTGTTGGACTTCCTCATGGGAGAATGCAGGTATGTGGTTTGGTTAGTTCTATCGTTTACTTTAGTAAATTAATTGTTTGATAATCTGATTTCGATTGAATTTGTTGAATTATTGGTGGAAGTGTGTTTAGTTTCCTTAAATTTATCTAAGCCTTAAACTGTTGTATATACATGATCTTTAAGTGTGATGTAACTTTGCGATTGAATAATGTCATAAGCAACAATCTAATTCAATATCCCTTTAAAGATACCATCTAGGTCTTAGATCTATTTAAGTTTAATGCTGGTTTGTTAATAGCATAAAGTTACTTGGTCAAAGTTAAGGTGCACCCTTTTTTATTATGTTTTAATGTTGGATTGTTAGTTTTGATTTTTATTGTGTTTTGATCATGTTTATTATAGTTTAAGTGAAAAAGTTGAAGTGATTGGGGAATGTTTATTATAGTTTAAGGAATGACTATTTTTTCATTAGTTAATAGGTAAATTGAAAGAACCATGTTTGGTATACTTATTGATGTCATGGTTATACAAGTGATTATAATGTAGTCATCAAGTTGTTCTTATAAATGTTTTCGACGTTGGTGATAAAGTTCAATGGCAAGTAAGCTTTTATTTTTCTAATAAATGTGGTCATAGTGTTCTCGCTGGCCCAATTCAAATAGTAGCTACTTATATCGAAAAGGTTCATAATATGAGAAAGTTAGTACAACTGGTACAAACATGATTTTCATGATCCCATCAACTTCTTTAAAGAAAATTATTTTAAAGTTAACAGGATTAACAACATTACAGGGGAGACTTCCTTTCCAAACTTTGTGATGTTGTGTATATGTGCAACATGAGTAACTCTAAACTTGCAAAGAATGTGGGTTAACTACTGAGGCTCAATATTATTTATAGAGAATTATTAGTGCATAGGCCGCTGAAACAATAACCACCGGAAGATCTTTTGTATAGACGGAAATATGCGAGAAGAATAGAAAATTTCATACATATAATAGCGACGAAGAAATCATCAAAACCAAAATATGCTTATTACAATAAGTGATGATTGTTATTACATATATGTAAGAGTGACTTTCGGGTAACAATGTCAAAACATTTGTTTTAGGTAATAATTGAATATTTATTATTTTTTGATTCGGATATAAAAGAAAAGCGTGGCTAAATATCTCTTGATTTAGTCAAAATTAAATGATTTTCGTTTTTAATTCTTGAACCCCAAAGTGAAGATTCCTATTTCATTCCCATATTAATATACGAAAATTCCATTTGAAGAAACAAAGTTGGCGAATTTATGGAAGTTTAAGTTATTAAACTAATTCAAGATCATCTTTGATAATGGTTTTCTTCTCAAATTCCTTGGTAATTTTAGTGGTAGTATAATTACTATGGATATGGCGTTGATCACCATTGTTTAATTTTGGTGGAGATGTCTTATGAACAGATATGTTCATGTGTTTCTTACTTTTTTTTTTAATATTATATTCTTTGATATGGACTTTTTCTGCCATTATAATAAATCTTCAGGTTCATGAGATTAAAATAGCCATGAACAAAGGCCTTTGTAGATAGATTGGAAGTTGGAACAAGTTTCATACAAATATGAAACAATACTATTGTTTAAGGTTTGTTATTTTATTTATCTTCACATTAAAGTCTTGGTAATGTATATTGGAAAGTGCTATTGAGATAATATCGATGAAAATAGATATTTGATTTTGAAGCTAAAATCTGTGCCAAGTACGGTGTGTGGACAATTGTGAACGATCTGGCAGGTATGCAAGATGTTTTCATTATTTTTCCAACAACATTGTTCTGACTAAATAATGTAGGCATCGACAGAAGTTCATTGTATTATCATTATTGATAAACATAATTATATTAGTAACCTATAGTTGTCCATATGTTATAAGCTAGCTTCTTTGATAAAACTTACTTCATACAAATTTAGGACAGATTACCTCAACTGTTGATTGGTTATGCAAGTTATCAAGTGCTATTGTAGTACCTTAATTAGGAATGTATATAGAAAGATCTTATTTTAAATAAAGTTAAGTCGTATATATATAGGTCCTATACATATAAGCTAGAGATTCTAATGTACGTATTTCCTACGAGATACTTTTATATCTACATTATGATTGTGATATCCTTAGGTTTGGTACTAATTACACCATGACTAATATAGTTTAATAGAACATAACTTTGAAATTCAAAATAGATCAGGTTGATCATTATATGATTGTAGAAGGTCATATCTTATGCTTTGATAATCTTCCATTTTTGTCTAACTGGTTAATATTTGTGTGTCATCATCTTTGATTTACACTCTTCAAGATATATTAGTTGATAGTTTTCTTTCTGTGGTGTAGATATACTCACAACGTGAAAGCATACTCTATAATACCGGGCGTGTGGAAACGAAAACAATAAAGCAAGAATAAAAAAGTATAACATTTTCTTCACCAAAGGAATGTATTCACCTTATCTTTTAGAACAAACGATTATTCGTAAATCGCCACGAAATGGAAAAACTTCTAGGACGTTAGGTCAATCTTCATACCCGTTTAAGAATATACTTTAATAAATAGAATTTTGTAAGTTTAATCTGCTGGAGACTACACGTGTAAGCCGATTGCACTTTTAACGTTACTTTATTATTGATTCAGGTTCATCTCATTTGACAACCATCAATGCTGCGGCGGCTCAATTTTTGAAAGTTTGAAACTTCTATATGATGAAATAGCCGTGACTTTGATAAACAAGGGTATTAGCAAAGATATGACCACTTGGCGGAAAGCCAAGATGCCTTCATGTTCTACCTGACTAAAGGGGATTTTGCCTTTGAAGTTTGCCATTGAGGTCATTAAGTATGCCCCAAAAGTAGAATTCTCACCATTTATCCAATTGGTCAAATATAGTCCCAAGCATCAAGGTACTCCACATTGCTTCTTAAGCGTACTACGTGATATGAAATAGTTTTGTTGGAATAAAAGGAAATTTGACTATTTAGTTAATATAAAGGAGTTTGGATGTACCTATTGAAAGTGATTATATAGTGGTATTTGGAGGAGCTTTTGTTGTGTGAAGTTGTAAAAGATAAATGATTGTTTATCGGTTGTTGCTTATATTTTATTTATATACATTATCACAACAAAAATATAATTCATATAAAAGGTAGAATACATAAGAGTAAACTCTTCGTATAACTAAATTTATTACCGATGCAAAAAACATGATTTAACCAAAAGCCACTCATAAACCATGAAAACACGCGTATTACGGCCTCTTTTAAACCTTTTTATCAACATGGATCTGAATAGACATATACAACGATTTGGCCACGGCTTACCCATGCCTCAAAATGACTAACATTCATTTGATGAATATGAAACAAAGAGGGGAATGTTCTACCAACAATACACAATACTTAAAAATTACAAATAATAATTAACAAAAAAAATTAGATTTATAATAGAAAAAATACATTATTCAAAAAATTAGAAAAAATCCTGCGCGTGCGCGGGCATTATAACTAGTACATTATGATAATGTATTGAAAAAGTTGGTGGTGTACAAATTACGTAAAAAATGTTAAGAAATGTTTATGTAGCGTGGGAAAGAATCTAATGAGAATAGAAAATAAAATAAAAAGAATGAAAAATATTTGTAGCCACACATTTTAAATGAATGAAGAAAAATTTATGAGAGATGCATCTTTTATTATATGTGCATCTGAAATATGTAGATGTAGTTACTTATTATTCTTCTCATTTTACTTTTATTTCTCATTTGATCCAAACTCTTATGTAGTGAGATAAAATTGGTCAAAACTATAAAGTTAGTGGTGCATATAAAATTGGTTTGATATAATAAATATTAGAACAATTCATCAATAATTTTCATTTTTATAAATTGTGTTCCATGCGCCACCCTTACATGGTGGACCTTTATTGATTTTTCTAGCGAGTTCTAGGCGGCCAGGAACTACACCGCCCGCGAGTGGAGGCCCCCCTCCTTTTTCCGAGGTTGATCCAGTTGCCCGCCCGCCAACTTGGGAAATCGGACGTCATCAGGAAACCATTTTCCGACCACCGGACTTTTTTCCGGTTGAGCTGAGTTTAATTTAGTTTTTTTTTCCCTCTCATGCCTATCTGATTTTCGCATCTTATTTCTTTGTCCGTGTTTCTGTTTATTTTTTTTTGGCTATTTTGCTTTAGTGTGTTGTTTTCCTATTGTTTGTTTTGCTCTTGTGCTTGCTTGTCTTTCCTTTTTAGTTTTATGCCCTATTTTGGTTGTAGTTTGTTGAGGTTAAAATAGACCCTTTGGTTAGTGATGGTAACCTGAAGTCATGTCTTTCCGGCTTGGGTGGGGTAGGCGGGGTATACGGGGTAGGTGGAGTAGGAGGGGTAGGCGGGGTGGTCGGGGCAGGTGGAGTAGGCGGGTTTAGGGTGGGTAGGGGTACTGCTAGGGCTGTGTCCTCTCGCAGGATTAGGGTGGGTAGTTGGAACATTAGGTCTTTAACCGGTAAGCTCTTTGAGCTTGCGGATGTGTTGAGAAGACATAAGGTTGACACTGCATACTTCCAAGAGACTAAATGGAAGGGCTCCGGCGCGAAGGAGGTAAACGGCTACAAGCTTTGGTACTCGGGCTCTAGGACAGCGAGAATCAGAGTTGGAGTTATTTTGGCGGCAAGGCTCAAGGATAATGTAGTGCAAGTGATCCAGAGTAGCGATAGGATCATGGCGATTACGTTGGTTATTGACGGGGAGACCGTCAACGTTATCAACGCATACGCACCTCAGGTGGGCAGAAGTGAAGCATAGAATAAGAGCTTCTGGGACGCTCTAAACGAGCTTTTTAGGGAGTGCCCGTCGGACCGGCGTTTGTTTATAGGTGGTGACTTGAACGGACATATAAGAGCGGAAGTAGATGGTTACGTCGGGATCCATGGAGGGTTTGGCTTTAGAATTAAGAATGAAGAAGTTCGATCAATTTTAGATTTTGCTACTGCTCATGATTTGGTAGTAGCGAACTTTTTATTCAAGAAGAGAGATGTTCACTTGATCACCTTCCAGAGTGGGGGTCACAACAGCCAGATTAACTATCTGGCGTGCGAAGAAGTGATCTTAGAGCATGTAGGGACTGTAGGGTTTTCGAGGCGAGACATGCTCTTCCCAACACAAATTGGTAGCAGTTGACGTGCTTTTCGAGAGGCACCAACCAAGGAGAGTGGAGACCGGGTTACCGAGGATTCTTTGGAAGAATTTGAGCAGTGAGGCGACAAAGTGGTTTAGAGTGAAAGTCTCAGAGGGAATTTCTACTCAGTCGGACGGCTTGACTGCTAGAGACGCGGACCAGATGTGGGACACTCTTGTCGGCATTATTAAAAATGCAGCAAAGGATTCCCTTGGTGTGGCTAGAAGGCTAGTGAGGACTCAGCCGGGCAACAGGGAATCTTGCTGGTTTAGCGAGGAAGTGCAATCCAAAGTTACGGCGAAACAATCTAGGTTCAGAGAGCTTCTTTTGTGCCGAGAGGGCCACCATGCTGACATTACCGCTGCTGAAGAGAGGTATAAAGTAGCTAAAGAGAGCTTGAAAAGCGTGCTTCGAACATGCAAAGGACAAGGCGTACGAGGATATGTATAAGAAATTGGACTCCAAAGAAGGGGCTAACGATATTTTCAAGATTGCTAAAGCCCGAGAGAGAAGAAGGAGGGACTTAGGATGTGTAAAGTATATAAAAGATGAAGGAGGACGAACCATTGTGAACGTTGAGGATATTAGGAAGAGATGGGGAGAGTATTTCTCATCTCTTTTCAACGATGGAAGTACTGAAGGTAGCGCGGAAGAAGAGAACCCTAGCAAACGAACAGAGTGCTACTATTCACAAAAGATGTCGGTTCTCATCCCGCATGGTTGATGACCTTTGGTTAGTCCCTGATAATGATAACTTAATTTTAATGACACTAAGGACTTTTAGATGACTCGATGTAGGAGAGTTTGCAAGGGTGATTAGTGTACAAAGTTTTGAGTGATTCGGTTGTTATTATGTATATTTAGACCACACTTTCTATGTTTTCAATGTAATGTAAATGTAAATTTAAACTGGTCTAAGACTTTGTGACTTTGGTATTTTGTACACACAAAGTTGCCACTCAATTAAAGGGTTATGTGAAAATTCATATCAGATTTTCGGGATTTAGTGGGAGGTGGCTATGCGATAGAATTGATTTGGGTGGTCAAAAGCTGATAAACTTTGATATGAGAAATACATGAATAATAAAACAAACTTTATCTACTTCAGTTATTTAAAATATTAAAGGTGAATTTAATATCAACTTCATAACATATCGTAAAAAAGTAACTAAAAAACTACACTTAACTCCTTATTTGTAAGATGTCAATCATGAGTTCTAACTGTCTTAACTAATTCAAGAGTTCAAGGTACAAAACCAAAAAACAATTCTTGGCTTTTAAATTTTGAGCGAAGGAACATGAACAAGTTTATAATACTGCAACTCTTCAAGTTGTTCTTGTTAAGAAATGTTGTAACTTTCATTGAAGCGAGGAATAACAGTCGTTTATAAGAGTTGACCTTTTAGAGCAGTGACCTTTTCTTGCTATAATAATTTAACATCGATAAAAAAGAATAAACCTTTGAAAGACGATACTACGCTTAGCTATAGAAACGAACCTTAATTACCATAGACTGTTAAAAAGAAAAAGGATAAAAACAAAGCATGAAAGTCCAGCAGACAAAATGGCCCACAGCTAAAAACACATGCCGGGTCACTTGGACCGACTAACTGGGACCACTCACCTTCTTGATTATTCATCGAACCGGTCTGGGTATATACGTTCTTGATTATTCATTGACCCAGTCCGGTAAATACTCCATGTGCAAAAGGTCCAACTATTAATCTGATCCGCCAATACCCTCCACAGTTTACACACCAAAACCAAATTGCAGGGGTTCTTCTAAAACCATCAAAACTATAAGGTTCATTTCGAAACATAATCATAAATTTAAGATGCTATTGATATTGTTGCGCCATTGTTGGCTCTCAAGACTCTGAGAGTTGCAAACAATAACTCCTTTTAAAAAACTTCTATCATAAATTTCTGAGGGTTCTTTTAAAACCATTTGAACTATACGGTTCATATCAAAACAACATCATAACTATATATGTCGTCTTTTTAAAAAAAAAACATAACATTATAACTGATTCCATAATTAGTGTGTTGACATTGTGGTTCACTGACTCCACTCACAACAATCAGTAAACTGGTCCAGTCCAATTCTAGGGGTTATTTTAAAACTATTTGAACCCTAAGTTTCAATTCAAAACAAAATCACAATTCAAAGGACGAGAATCCGTACACCACGTATAACTCACTCACTTGGTCCTCTTTCTCTAATCATGTCCTTTCCACATTTGGTTAACAGTGAAGATGTTATTGGTATGGATGACGTCACTGTTGTTTGTAATAACTGGATGCTCCAGTGAACCTCAAAAACGGATTGTATTGGATGCAGATGTTGATATTGATGACTTTTTCGCTATCTTGTATCTCCTCAAGCTAAAGATGAATCTAATTGTTTTAAAAAGTTTTTAAAAGAACGCCTGCAATTTGATTTTGGTGTGTGAACTGTGGACGGCAATAAGGTATTGACGGATCGGGTAAATAAATGGTTGGACCTTTTGCACCTGGACTATGGAGTATTGATTGTGGGCCTTTAAGTCATTATATTGTTTCGAAATGAGCCTTGTAGTTTTGATGGTTTTATAAGAGCATCAGGTGTCATAACAAGGGTTAGCTTCGTCGTCGTGCCACCTCAGCGCCACATCAACATTTCATTTTTCCACAACTAACCACAACAAACTCCCTCCTCACTCATAACAAACCTCAACCTCTTTATTTGGGGCCCACCACTACCACTTTATTTTTTTTATTCAATTTTCATTTCCAAATAAACTAAATTTATTTCATTCAAATTAAAACTACAATAAAAAAAAAAAAAAAAAAAAAACGACACGGGTAAAAAAATACAACACATACTAATAATACGTAACCTAGTCATCTCTATCCTGATATTTCTTGACTAGACGTTCTTCTACGGATGATTTCGCTTTTACCGGGTCGATTGGTACTCGGATCTATCATGAGAAAATCCATCTCGATCTTCTCTTGCCACGTTTTCCTTCTCCTACCCTACCGTAACAAGCCCTTTGAGCATCGGCTTTTGAGCATATATTTCGGATATATGTCCCGAAAAACTACTCGTTTGACTTCCACCAGACTTGCGGCAGCTTGACGCTGAAGTCGACTGCTTTCTTTCCGGCTCGTTTGCATCCATCTCTTTCAGGGCGAGGTCGTTTGTCCGGCCCGAATATATCCTCGAGACATGTAATGTCAATAGAATCTTCGGCATCCCACTTGGGATAATTTTTCAAAACGACCCAACATTTTTCATACAAAACTCCCTCCACCAAAACGATGCGTAAAGTTAGCTTTGGCATTCTCGACATGATCTTGCTCATTTTCACCACTTCGACGCTGAAGATGTTTGTAAACAACGTTGAACTTCTGGCAATCACCGTTAATCCTTGTCCATTTACCGTTATCATGTTCTTGCCATGCTGGTTATCGGTTGTCTTAGAATTGAACATGTCGAGAATGTCGTTCCAAAAGTACTCCTCCGGACGGTCATTGCCCATATCTCTATCTTGGGAAATTTCTATCCAACACTGCGCAAGTAACATTTCTTCAGACTTGGTCCACTTCCTCCTGTCCGCTTGTGCTACGACTTCAACATCTTCGTCATCATTTGCGTCCAATCTCAAACAATTTTTTTGTCTTGACTTTTTTCCCGCCTTTTGCGGTTCATGTGCTTTTGGAACTTTGAATTGTGAACCGGACGGTTGTGATTCCATTTGGGGCAATTGTGGAGGTGTGGCGGGTTAAAAGCTGTGGAGATTGTGACGGGTTAAAAACTGCGGTGATGGAAATCGGTGGTAATTTACGAAACCTTGTTGAAACCGATATTGTTGGTTAAACATTATTTCTTGTGGAAGACAGGGTTGGAATTGGTCGAGGAGGGGGTAGACGGGTTTGAAGAACCCCCGTATTGTTGTGGGTTTGAGTTAAGTAGATTTGTGAAGTATCCTCCGTCATTTGGTTTTTGAGACATTGTGAGCAATTTTTTCTTTGAGTTAAGTAAGATTTCTTGTGTATTTTGGGTTTGAAGATGTGTAAAATGATAAAGATGAAGATAGTTTATATAGGGGTGGTGGGTTTAAAAAAAAATTAACGTTTAAAAAAAAAGTTTACGTTAAAAAACAAAAGTTAACGTTATATAACGTAACTTTGCTTTTGTGTCAGAATACTACCTCGTCGTCCCCATGATTTTGTCTTCGACGGCTAGCAGCGGCGAGCAGCGGCGGTGTGGCGGCGGGGCACGGCGACCTCCGGCTCGACCACCCACGGGACCTCCGCTCACCGGCGAGGGACAATGTTGTCCACACCGGATGCTCTAAGGACCCCAAGAATTTAGTTTGGTGTGTGGGGTGTGGGCAAGGTTATAAGTAGCGTGAGGCACTGCGTGACGGTATGACCAAGCCTCAAGTCTTAGTGCAATGCGTGCCGGCATGGCGTTTTTATGGCGGCAAAAAGTATCGATAGATTTATATCATATTTCATAATTATATGAATGGTCTACATTAGTAAATGCAAGCCCACATCCCAAATATTAGTAAATGCAAGCTCAAATCCCTAACATTTCCCCTAAATGTATTAAAAAAAACTCGCCACGTCTTACGCCTTTTCACGTCTTTTCCCCACGCCTAGAGCCAACGCCTTTTAAAATCCTGGGTGTGGGGTGTGGACGGTGACAAAGATTGGATTTAGCAAGTCACATTGAACCGAGAGTCGGATCGTATTGGGTTTGAGACGTCGACCAGAATGGCAGAATTGGTTACACTGGGAATTGTCGTTCTGGTCCTCTTAGCTAAGATGTTGCTTTAAAATGAACCCTTTAGTATTGATGGTCTTAAATTAACCCTTAGAATCTTGTTTGGTGTGTAGAGTCTGTGAGCGTGGACAGCGGACAGTGTAGGCGGATCGGGTTAACCCAGCGAAGAGTTTATTAGCGAAGTTTTTAGTTTAACTTACTTTGGTTTTCAGCCCTAATTTTTGGGTTTAAGTTTCAGATAATATCACTAATGTTTGCTGGTTTTTATGTTTGCCGTGCGTTCAGTTTATATATTTTGTTACGCCGGTTATTGATTAGCTTCCATCATACATGTGTTAAAAGACAGATGACTAGAGTATGATGACAAAGGTATGTTTCAGTCAGCTGAATCCCCTTGTTCAGTAGCTGTGCACATGCCTCTCTTTTGATTGCTAGACGCTCCAGCAGGTAATTTAGAATTGTCAATTGTTGTTATACACCTAATATATTAGAGGGTGTTCGGGAAATTTATGTCGTAGCTGTTTAGGGGTAGGACTAAACGGAGTTTAAATTACCTGCCTATTAAAATGAACTTCATAGACGACACTGACTTGTACATATGCTGCTTAGTAGCGGAACCTTTTTGTGGTCATGGATTAAGGTGTGTTTGTATATGGATATGAGAATCGTATATGTATTACTTCTTTTTAATGCTTTATCACATGCAATACTAGTAACTCCAACAGGGTGGGCAAATGCAGCAACAATAGATGTAGTATATCATTTGCTACATATGATGGGTCGTGAAGACATTATTGTTGGTTTACGGGATTCATTTGGTTTAAACCTATCTTACCCAAATGATGCTAGCGTTGGCAACTGCAAGTACTCTAAGGCTTTCCCACATGTTACTTAGTGGTGGATTTTTGGATTGAGACACTCTCTTTGGACTTGCCCGTGATCTACCTAGAAGCCCAGGAAGGTACTTTTATTCTCATTTACAAGTTTTTCAACAAAAACTTTATATGTTTGTTTTCAAGAGGAATCAAGATGGGTTAAAACAGGTTCGGCTTCCTTCAAAAACTTTTTTGTCTATTTTTCTATAGATAATTGTTGCATTAATATGGTTACAAGAACAGTATTATAGTAGGTTGTATGCACCTACTTTAACCCAAATTGACCCATCACAAGTGACTTGGTTGACATTACTCCCTCTAATTTTTACAGTCTTTAAGGAATTTAGAAGTCATGTTTATTTGCAGATATATGGCAGAAAATTCCGTGGAGTTTGGAGCTCCTCGGACTACTGACTTCCCACATCTTAGACAACCACTAGCACTAGAAGTTTGGAAGTCCATAGCAGAATGTATTGATCTTGGATCTAAAATAACCAGTTTGACGAATGGACCATTAACAACTTTAGCAAAGATCATACTTGCAGACACAAATGCTAGTATCCACGTGCCTTAGTAGTTCGGGAATAACAATACTATACTATCCTTAAAGAATCCTGCATAAATCATATATTGAATTGCAGGATGTATTATTCATAGTAAATGAAATGTCGACTACAAGAAGAAGAAGAAAAAAACATCTTCAATGTTCCTATAAACAAATATGCTGAACTAAACATGTTTCTAGACCCTTTAGCTGCAAAAGTGGTGTTTGATTCAATGTTTGATATCACACTCATTCCTCTTGGTATCCGACGAAAGGTGTGTGCCTTTTCACATATAATTAAGAAGTTGGATCTAAAGAACACGACACCTGAAGCTCGTTTCAGCCTACGTTTTCTGAGAAGGATGTATCATTTAGAAATAATAAATATCGGCATATGGTATTTCTATCTAACTACTTTACTTGCATACTTTAATATATATTCTAAGGGTGGCAATTTTGACCCATTTACTCAATTTAGGCTATATTTTATCTCGACCCGACCTTTACCAATAAATGACCTTTTTTTACTGTTACCATACACACCCATTCAATAATCTCTACAGTTATTTACACATATGTCTCAAGAAATCTTTTAACATATAGTAGGATACATTCTGCGGGGAGATCCTTGGTGCAGTTATATTGGCTGGTGATCCTTGCTGATGACACACAGTCTGCAGTCATTGGAAGCTTTCGTGAGCAAAAAAGAGCTTGGAGCACACCACATAGTAGAGGCACTGTTAAAGATCACATTTACTGAATTGTAAAGCCATTACAGATGATAAAAAAGAGACTTTGGGGTGTAATTACATTTTTTGTGTTATGTATCATATACACAGATCAAAGATGGTGACAACTTTGGGACTTCATGCTAGGGTATACACATAATCATTGGTATACACCTAATCATACGATTCATAGCATTAACTGATTGTTCAAAAGGACAGTTTTACATCCAGTTACATATTCGAAACAAGTACTTAAACTATTCAAAAGAACAACATAACATCCAGTTACAGGTTCAAAACAAGTACTAAAACCAAACTTACAATCACTCTTGACGAGTCTTACGTTCAAAGTTACTTATGATATCCTCGTTGCTAACCGTGATGAACACATCCCTTTCTATATAAGTAACCACCATCATCATTCAACAACTGATCACCGGTATTACTCTTTAGTTCCTTCTCAACAAAAGCCATTCTCCAGAAACCTCTTTGAACACTAGGTGTCACAACTGGAAGGATCAACACCAACTTGATAAGCAAATGAACAAGATTAAACACTTCATGTGTTTTCACCTGCACAAGCTTCTTCGAAAGCTCTTTAATATCCTTCAACCCCTTAAATCTTTTTATCTTTTCACATCCTGAATGTACTTGTCGAGTTGATCACTGAGATGAAGCAAATCAGCAGTTGAGAACTCGTAAGGATAAAATTTGCAAAGTTTGAGCAGCTTTTCTTATCAAAGGACGAAAAAGACTTAGCAGGGCTCATGCCATACACACAAGTAGCTCCATACTTTCTTCATCAAATCGTTCGTTAAGCTCTTGAAGTTGTTTATCAATGATGGAATAGAATAAGTCAACTTGAAAATGATGAAGGGTTGTTGTAGTTGGTTCTGGTTCACGATTTCTTCGTGTTAGTTTTGGTGGATGCATATCTTCCATCTTTGAAACATTTATGTCGTTTTTTTCACAAAAGGAAACAACCGAAGCTAATAAAGATGCCCACCCTTCGTTTCTTATTATTTGCAATTGTTCCTTGACTGACTTCACAAGTGACATGGCGTTAACAATGTCTTGATCTTTCTTCAGTAACGCGATGTTTAGTTCACTTGAAACTCCCAAAAGTGTCTTCATTAAATGTAACATGAAAACAAACCTGAAAGAGAAAATTTCTCTATCAACTGTGCTGAGATATGAATGATGAATCGCCTGTCTTAAAATGACATTTGCCATCATATCAAGCATATCAAGTATTGTATCATAAGAGTCGATCACTTTCAAAATAGACTTGTAGTGGGGCCCACAACTAACTTTCTCATCTGAACCTTCACGAATTTCAACCTCAATGTCTTCAAAGACTTGTGCAAGTTTTTGGAAACGACTTTCAGTTGATACTTCACTTTCCTTCCAACAAACACCAACAAGAGTTATTAACTTTTCAAGAATATAGAAAAACATACCACAATCATCGTTTTGTTGGGAAACTGCAACAAAAATTGGTTCAAGTTGTTGAGCAAAACAATGAACGTAATACGCTGATTGAGTGTCATTCTTGATCAATGTTTTGAGACCACTCACATCGTAGTACATCTTCCTAACGCCATTATAACTCTGCCCACGGACATTACTTAAACTCAATGAATTCTTCAACAGCAAAGAACTTAGCGCATCCTTAAGAGATACGTGCTTCTTATGATCCATAACACGTGAAATACCAAGAAACTTCTCAACAACATCTCCCTTTTTATCAACATACCGCAAACACACCACAATATGCTCGTCACCTACATCATCCTCATACTCATCCATCAATATAGCAAAGTATCCATTAGGCCCACCGCATATATCGTTCACAATGGATTTAGTTGTTTCTACCGAGCACGAGTTGATCAAATCATTTTGAATCAAAGGAGCCTTATTTAACACATCTTTATCAAAATTCTCATCACCTTTTGTAACCATTTCTATCATCTCAACAAATTCATCATTGTTGGCAATTCTCAACGGATGATCTTCATTGATCTTGATTCCGAAAGATAAGTAAAACCTCAAACAAAGAACAGGAGCGAGAAATGGAGGCCGGTTCACTTGCTTGTTATAGTAATCTATGATGTACATTAACAAATTGAGCTGTTGTGAGAAAATGTCTATACCGGAACCATTCTCGGATTCTTGAGTTTCAGGGCAAGTGTCATTTTGTTGCGAGGAAGAACCTTCTTCCAACTTTGCTTTCAGTTGAGCTGGAAAAAAGCTATCCATTGTGTCTACAGTCTAGTAAAATAAAAAATACAAACAAAAGTACTCATTTAGATGTATGTTAAACTCTAGTTCATAAGTAAAAAGATTATCGCACCAAATTAGAGATAGACATTATATGTAAACGGATAAACGGACAAGGTTTTCCCTTGTTACCCAGATGTACACATGCTAACCTTCCTTTGACCATTTTTGACCCTTTCCCTCGCACCTCTAAATGTGTATCTAGTGGGGTTTTGAACTCTGGACCTCTTGTGAGGTCATTGGGTGCCTAACCACTAGGCCATTGTCCTGGTGGTATCGACATTATATGTAATAAACTATATTTTGGTTTTTTTGTTTGTATAGAATCCTATCGAACTTCTTATTTTTTCCATTTTAGTCGAGTTGTTAAAAAATGGTTTTGTGTAATAAATGTCTAAAACCACATTTTAAATACTATAATTTGTAACAAACCTGTTACAAAACTCAAGTCTGTCTTTTGACTTAAATTATTTTAAAAAGAACTAAAAAGAAACCCAATCCACTATATATGTTTTGATTGTTGTAAAACAAGGATTACAAGGCCAAGTAATCGGCTACTACTTGCTACAAAGTCAATGATGAGTCGCAACAAAGTCAAAACTTGATCAAACTCGGTCAAACTTGATGTGAACTAAGTCAAAGCTCGGTTTGAAGTACTTGAACGATAGTATTGATGTTTATAAACGTATTTTTATCGTCGTATGGACAGTCCTATGACGATGTCACATATATAGTTTCAAAATGTAAAAGTAAAGTAACTTAAAGTAACTCCCAATACCGTCTTCCACGGGTTATGTGTTCCATCTATACCTCCACTGTTTATAGGGGAGGTTGAGATGTAGACAACCTTACCCTTACATAAGGTAAGAGGCTGCCCCGGTTCTACCAAAGGTAGAAAGACACCGACCTTGAAAGTAGTCAGACAACCCTTACTCTCTCCGGAGAAGGGGTGTGTTAACGATCCAAGCCTTGCTATTTATATATAGTTTCAAAATGTATATATAGAAAAATTCAACCCTCGAACCCATCCTATTTCCGTCGGAATAAATTACACTTCATTAAAAAAAAGCCCCGACAAGGCAACAACTACATATTACTACTACAATAGTCCACTTTTTAACTGCACATGTGATAAGAACTACTGTATTTCACTACTGTATATAACATTATTTTTAGAGTAAATTACACCGTTCGTCTCTGTGGTTTGCTCCAAATCACTAAGTAGTCCCTGTTATTTTTTGCTTTTTGCTCCCTATGGTTTACATATTGCACGCTGTCAGTCCTTATCGCTAACTGCCGTTATCTTTTTCGTTATCGCAATGGCATCGTTAGTCCTAACCAACGATCACTTCTGGCGTTAGTCCTTTATACTAACGACCGTTAATAACTCAAAATTTTTATGAAAAAAAAATATTTTCTACGCGGTTTTTATCGTTTTCATCCTTTTTCTTACGTTTTCATGCGTTTTCATCCTATTTTATACGTTTTCGTCTGCTTTTTCTACGTTTTTATACAGTTTCTTACGTTGTGATACGGTTTTATCGTATTTTATAACGTTTTCTTTGTTTTACGCTTTTGTCCGTTTTTCTTACGTTTTCATACGTTTTTGTCCGTTTATATACGGTTTCATACTTTTTTTCCGTTTTTCTTACGTTATTGTCCGTTTTTATCACGTTTTTCTCGTTTTTTACGCTTTTGTCCGTTTTCTTACGTTTTGTCCCTTTTTATCGGTGTAATTTAAAAAAGACTTTTTTAATCGATTTTAAATTTTTTCGATTTAAAAAAAATCGTTTTAATCGATTTTAAAAAGTTTTCGATTTAAAAAATACGTTTTTAATCGATTTAAAAGTTTTTTCCGATTAAAAAAAAATGCGTTTTTTTTATCTAATTTTTAAAAAAGTTTTTTCCGATTTAAAAAAAAAATACGTTTTTTTAATTTGATTTTTAAAAAAGTTTTTTTCGATTTAAAAAAAATTACGTTTTTTTTATCTGATTTATAAAAAAGATTTTTCCGATTTTAAAAAAAATGTAATTTTAACAAAATTTAGCAACTCTTGAATCCATACGTGAGGTCAGTGCCTTTTACTTTTACCATTGTATGTTAAAAATTGGTTTATCTAGCTAGAAAAAAACCACTGTTTTCGATCTTCTAGTAAATCAGATGAATATTGATGCTTTGATGTTTATTCGTTCATGTTACATGTATTAGTAGGAGTTATTAACGTAACGCTTAAAATATTAATTTGAGTCGTAATAGTTTTATTGTTGATGAATACAGTGAAACAATAATCATGGATGCACGTATTAACATTGCAAGCGCGCCACCATTGCCTACTCAACCAACAACAAGTAATGCCTCGCAGCTGTGCATATCTAGCCCTGTGATATTATTCTCATGCTTCGCGGTTATGTTTTCTGTCGTGATGTTTTGCGCTTATTTTCCTTCAAGTTCAGAACTCTTGTACTCTATAACAACACCACGGCGATTGAGTTTCCAATGATGACAATGAACCAAAATCAAGTATTATGTAAAGTCACCAGATGAGTTTGATAAGAAATATCCTAATGATACTCTAGCGAGAGAACATGTTGAAAACCAAATCGTGGACGAGTACTTAGAGTTTGCTAGGAAACGTTGCAATTACGAAGAGAAACAACACATGTTACGCCATTTTTCCAACTCCGATATGTGACAGACTTGAAAACATGCGATTCAAAGTTAGCTCACTTTCGTCTAAATGAATTTTAGACATTGATTTATAAGTTTAGGGCAATAATAATTATTTTGATTGTTTTTAGGTGGGATGTTCAACAGGTTTTTTTATTTATATTAGTTTGTGATTTTGCTTCCATGTTTGCAGTTTAGTTATGTAAGGGGTCTTTGTTTAAGCTTATATGTGGGCGATTTCGATTAATATATCATAATCTTTCATTTTTCGGCTTATTTGAATCATATCATAGTAAACCAATACAAGCTCGCAAGTCTCAAAATAAGTCCTAACATAAAGAAGGTCTATATAGAACAACAAAAATGAACCCTCTTTACATTTTTTTTTTTTGTCTCAAAACTATTGTCCATTTTCAAATATAGTTGTGAACAATGTAGCAAGTTTATTATATTGTATTTAATATCAAAAATTACAAACTTCATTTAAAACTTTATTGAATTGCAAAAATAAAAATAAAAGAGAGAATGCATTAATGGTTATGTTTTCTATTAAAAAAATGTGTTTTTTGTTGAGTGACAATTATTTCTAAACGAACGGTACATTTGTTTATTATTATTGCTTTTCACAGTTAAACTGTCAAAAATAATTACTCCATGTATACAAACTTTTTGCAAGTTAAAACTATGTTATCATTCATAAAATGTTACTAAAGTTCATGCTACACAAATCCTTAAAAACTTTCTATCCCAGGTTTTATCATGGGACATGCCACATGTTCGACAAAATGTCTCAAAGAACACAACATTACAACACTTTTGGTTTTTTTGATGTTCTTGATCTTGTTAACTATTGTAAACAAACACCCAGTGTTACAAATGTTACAAAAGTTCATGCTTTAGCTTTTAAGGTTGGTGTTCTTGCTCATCTTCCTACTGCCACGTCACTTGTTATAGCTTACGCACGAGCAGGGCTTTATCTTTCGTCTGTCGCAGTTTTTCGTGAGGTTTTTAACAAAGATGTGGTGGTTTGGAATGCAATGATGACTTGTGCAGTCGAAAATGGAGAACTTTTAGACGCAACGCGAGTTTTTATGCAAATGCTGCGAGGACGAGTTGAGTTTGATTCTGTAACTCTTGTGATTGTTGTTTCAAACAGGTTAGCGTGTTTACAGTGCGTACATAGTTTAGGATTAAAGTTTGGATTGCTTTCGGGTACTGATTTATGTAATGCGCTTACAAACGCATATTCTAAATGTGGTGAGTTGTGTTTGTCGGAGAATATGTTTGTTAAAACAGAAGTGAGAAACATAGTTTCATGGAACTCGATGATTAGTGGTTGTTTAAGCAACGATCGTCCTGATAAGTCTTTATGGTATTTCAAGAAAATGGTTTTGTGTGGAGTACAACTTGATAATGTGGGATTATCATGTGCTATTGCAGCGTCGACTTGTTTGCAAGACTTGGATATTGGTAAGGTTTTATGTGCGTTGTGCAGGTTTGTAGCTTGGGTTAAAAATGAATGTAGTGAGGGTACTCATGTTTCTGTACTAAACGCTCTTGTTTCGTTATACTCCAAATGTGGAGATATTGATGATGCTGTAAAAGTATTTAGATCGATTTCTGCTAAAGACTTGGTTTCTTGGAATACAATGATTAATGGGTTTGCTTCATATGGAATGATTCTTGAATCGTTTAGTCTCTTAAGACAAATGCAAGTTAGAGGATCAGTACAACCAGATAGAGTGACAGTACTTGCTGTACTTTCATTATGTGCAGAATCCATGTTTTTACAAGAGGGAAAAAGCATCCACGGGTTTGTTATAAGAAGATTCTTTGGATTAGATGTGTCAGTGATTAATAGTCTTATGAACATGTACTCTAAATGCAACCGAATTGATAAATCCGGGAGCTTGTTTGTTTCTTTACAGGATAAAGATTTGGTTTCTTGGAATACAGTGATATCGGGATATGCCCAAAATGGACAACCAACATTTGCTCAAAATATGTTCAAGAAACTGATGTACGAGTGTTTGGAATGTAGTTTATCAACTGTTCTCGCCATTATTTCTTCATGTGATTCACGTGAATCTCTAAAATTTGGTGAGTCGTTACATAGTTGGGCAATGAAATTAGGCTTCTCAAATAGTTTTCTTACGGTTAATTCATTAATTTTTATGTACACGAACTGTGGACACTTGAGAGCTTCTTTTGCATTGTTACAAAGTGTTTCAAGAGATGCTGACACTGCTTGTTGGAATGCTATGATCGCTGGATGCACACAAAATGGGCACTTTTTGGAAGCTTTAGAAACTTTCAAGTTCATGATACGAGAAGCATATGCAAAACATGATCTCGTTACCATCGTAAACGTCGTATCAGCTTGCGGAAATCTTGAATTAGTGTTTAATGGGAAACTGGTTCATGGGTTTGCTGTAAAAACTCTGGTTGATGATGATGTTCGTGTAAAGAACGCCTTAATTACAATGTATGGAAGATTTGGGGACGTCGACCATGCAATGTTGGTGTTTGACTCGTGTCACAACCGTAACCTTTGTTCATGGAATTGCATCATTTCCGCTCTTGCTCAAAACAAAGAAGCTCAAACTGCATTACATTTGTTTCAAAATATTGAATTTGAACCTGATGAAATCACAAATTCGACAATTTTATCAGCGTGCAGTCATATTGGATCAATTAGAAATGGTAAACAGATTCATGGACATGTTCTAAGATCCAATTTTCATACAAATTGTTACATAGTAGCTGCCTTAATCGACATGTATGTATAGCAACTGTGGAAGGTTAGATATGTCAAGTCACATTTTCAATTCCTTACAAGAAAAGAATATCGCAAGTTGGAACTCAATGATTTCTGCATACGGGTTTCATAGCAAAGGTGAAAACGCCATCGAGATATTTAACAAAATGATAATGTTTGGAGAAAAACCGACAAAAACCACCTTTATAAACCTGTTATCAGCCTGTGCCCATTCAGGTTTAGTCAATGAAGGTTTAAGATTTTACAAATGTATGTTTGATGAATATGGTGTGGAACCGGTTATGGAACATCACGCTTGTGTGATATGTTGGGATGTGGGAGGTTAAATGAGGCATATGAGTTTATAAAGAGTATGCCGGTGAGCCCTGATCATGGCGTTTGGGGAGCAATGTTGAGCTCATGTAATTATCATGGCGACGTTGAAATGGGGAAGAAAGTGGGTGAAATTTTGTTTAGCTTGGAACCTAAGAATGCCGGGTACTATGTTTCTTTAGCGAATACATATGTTGGTGCCGGGAGTTGGAGTGATGCAGTGAAGTTGAGAGAGTTTGTGGATGATGTGAGGTTAAAGAAGCCGGCAGGCTGTAGGCTTGTTGATGTTGGTTAACGATATGACTTTATACTTTAAGTCGTCCAATATGGTTAATTGTAATGTAAATTGCTCATGTAAATTACTTAAATTACAAAAAAAGTACAAAATTATGATTAAATCTAAGATTTTGTTTGTTAATTACTTGTTACTGTGTTATTTGCTTGGACTCATACATTTATACATGATGTGTCTAAACAAAATATACAATCAGTTTAAAGAAAAAAAACATACCAATAACAATAACGGTCATGTTTATTCGACTTCTGTACCTCATGTTTATAATTGAACTTGGCTCACTCATCCCACTATCGGGTTAGAAACTGGTATTTCTCAACACATTACATACCAGTAAGAAAACACTGGGAGGCAACATTTTCTTGTGAATAAGCTAAAATAAGCCATTGGCAGATCCGAAATGGAAAAGAATTTAAAGCTTGATTACTTTTTGCGCGATAAGTTGCTAACAATAGGAAAATCTGGTGCTATATCAACCGGGACCTGCAAGTTTAACCAAAATACATGTCAAATGAGCTTATAAAAAAACAAAGATAAATTCCTGACATATACGCATCTTAAAAGCTGACAACTCGTAAAAATCAAAACTTTCCGTTATGGACTTATGGGACTCACTAGAGTAGACCACTAAATAATTACGAGTGGAGAGCCCAGATGGTATAATATGCCTATGATATTCAATAAGGCGGAATAATGGGCGGGTCGGTTAGCAAGTCAAAATGGGTACTTTTCGGTACCCCGGTTGGGTTGGATTGACCCAAAACATCTTTTCGGTACCCCGGTTGGAGAGCCCAGATGGTGCCCCGGTCGCTTAGCAAGGAAAGTTTATGCTTCAACTATGAGAAATTACACCAAGTGAAATTTACCTGAACTTTTGTCAATTATTCTAAAGCAATGGTCAAAGGTTCTATCATTTGACCATATTTTTCAAGAAGCTTTTGTGCTGCATCTTTATCGCCTTTGGCTTGTATGGTAAGTATTTCCCTACTTAAGCTCGTGACATATCTTCAATCTATCAGAACACATGAAACGATTCAAATCAATATAAAAATTCTTAATCTGAATTTCCTTCAGTGTCATTTTTAAAATGGGTCAACGAATATTAGGGGATATGTTATCTTTTCAATATCTAAACATAGTTTTAGAGATAAAATACTTGAGAAAACATACCTTATCAAAGTCAACAGAGAATGTTTGGTCAGGAAGCAAAACAAAGGCCCCTTTCTCGAATAACCAGTTAAACTGTAGTGCTTGTCCTTTGCTGATATACATAAATGAAGATCAATAATTATAAGACCAAAAATCAATATAGAAGGAAAAAAACAAGTGATTAGTGAGTTACCCATGAGCTTCCTCTAACCCAAAAGCATTACTGGAAGCATCCAGCAAGGTAAGAAACATACATGGACTTCTCAAGGCTCTTTGGAAGTAATTCCTGGTCAACCCAAAAAAAGTCAATCAAAGTTCTATGAAAATATCAAGTATATAACTACATTTATCCCAAATTCCGGCTAAACATATGAAGGATGACAGAAACGCCATGAAAATTTTAAAAATACAAAAATTTCATGCTGACACCTCATCGAGTATAACTGTCTTTTCCTCAATTATAAGGGTATGTTTTTGGCCGGAACTGGTATAAATTAAAGAGTATTTCTACAATGCCCTTACTAACCTTTGCAATAAGGAAATTGAGGGCCCAAAGGCCAACAATGTCGGCTTTAGCTTCTTCAAGAGCAGAGTGAAGTTCTTGTAGCTCCTGTTTCATCAAATACACAAAGAAACAAATTAAATAATGTCTTCCGTGAATTTCAAAATAGAGTTTTAAAACAAAACTGAGAAACTGACCAATCTCACGGTAGAGCTCTGACCACTTGGAAGTGTAATTGTATGTGGTCCGATCCCATGACAACACTCGTGACATATGGTGTGAGTGAAAAAGGAGTCAAAGTCAACAAGCTCTCGTTGTTCCTTTATAATACACAATTCAGCTATAGGCTGAAGAATTAGCTTGAACCTGTTTCGGAAAATAAAATTGGTAAATTTATTAACTCAACTTCATTCTAAAAGGTTTTAACTATTGTAATAAAATAATATGGAAGAACATAATCACAGGTTTGATGACTTTACTTTGCCTCAGAAACATTCTTCAGCATGACCATTGATGACCCACGATCTTTTACGATACGCTCATTCGGGAAGATTAAAGGCAACAGTTTGAGGTCCTTTTACATCCTTCATCAACATAATAAAATAATATCATACTTTAATCATAAACAGGTAAAATGAGACAGGGAACATGCCAAATGGGTCCACAAAGTCGCTAGTCACCCTAAGTGTATTTATAAAGCATAATAGTGTCCGCATAGATTGGCATGATCCAGTGGTATTATGTATTAGACTGATAAAATGTTTACTAAACTATCAGGCGGGTCAAAGGTTAAATTTTTTATGGATGGAGAGCTCACCCCTGAATTGTATACAAGCTGAATGCTGAATAGGTGCAGATATCACATCTTTTGATTTGTACATGTCATCCATTGGAAGATTTTGTTCCAAAACCTACATAATGGAATTCGTTATATAAACAAAAGCATCATTTTTTATAAATATACTATAATTAAATTAGCTCATGAGCATAATCCAAATTTGTACCTGCAACTGATTCCCAAACAGTTTGAGTTGAGTGGTTGCTTTATCATCCCGAACACCAATAAATGCCTCAAATGTGGCCTAAGTACACAACAAAGAGAATTATAGAATAGTTGAGCTTATCCTGAACATCAATAAACGCCTCAAATGTGGCCCAAGTTCACAACAACGGGAAATATATATAATATTGAAAACACAGTGAATGATGCACACAAGAATAAAAGAGAATACTTTTTCTTTATGCCAATAATTACTTGTAAGATTGGAACACAATTGTTACTCGAGAAGACAAAAATTGAAACTTGATTTATTAAGCTTGAAACTGGCAACTAAATGAAGAAGAGAAAAGATTACCTTGTATCCAAAAAGAACATCTTCATAAGTCTCGTATGGGCCAATAGTAACATCCAATTTAGAGTCCTTAAGAAATTGAAAAATGCATGCAGTTAGAGCTATATAAAAAATAGTGATATAATAGTGTCGTGTGTACTGACCAATTCCATCCAGGCTATATCAGAGTCATAATAGTCATTTGAGAGGAAAGCATCAGCCTTGCTATGTAACAGTCGCTTCAAACTACAAGATCGCATATGATTTTGTTAAAAGCGTGTACTAATAAATATATATGAATCGGCAAAAGTTTAAATAAGAATGTACCTAGGGGAACTAGTCAAATCCCCTGCTTTACGTAATAATTCAGAGGCTTTTGTGATATAGGCAGAATATTCTTGAGAATAAGGGACGATACTAAGATCACTGGTCCTATTGGAATGAGTGTCATTCTGCCTTTTTATAACATTGAAAAAACCCGTTGCTTCTTGTTTTTCCTTCTCTGAAAGCCCTTTCATCCATATTTCGAATTCCTGCCACAATAAACGAAATGGTTAGTCACTAGTCAGGTGGCGAGATAGGTGTAATCGGTCAATTCAGGTTGACCTGAAAGCTTTTTTTACCCAATTTTTGAACTTTTAATACTTCAACTAAATTTGATTACATTAAAACGTTATTACAATTATTAAAACAATGCGATATAGGCGGTTTTATGCATAAAATATTACATGTATGGTGACATTTTAACCCATTTGACCCATTTTTAGATGAAAATATAATTTGACCAGTTTAAGATAAAACACGAATCAAAAAGGATTCTATCCAATTTACATCTCAACTTAATAGCATATAAACCACATTTTCCACAAACACAATTTGAATGAATTTATAGACATAAAAAACGGATACCATTTTATCCATATCTGGAGGGTAGAAGCTAGCACCGGGTGGCTTCAAAATGGGAAATGCAGCTTTATATTCAACACCTTTCCATCCAGCCACTTGTTTTGTTGCTTCAGGAAGCAATCTGACAGCAGAGTCTGCAGTTGTCAAAAACGCTTCATTTTCATCAAGACAAGACCTGCAAAATACACATACAAGATTCAGCTTTTTGATATCACATATCAGAAAGAGTGACAAGTACAGTAATACGAGAAGATCATATTGGATATATGCTATAGTACTTTTAGGGGCAGTATCTTACCATGGACTCTTGTTTATCGAATAATATTTCCATTTTAGCATGTCCAACTCAGATATTTCACCACGTCCGTTTAACCATCCCCTTAAAGATGCGTTGCTATACCAAACCTAATTCAAGGGGAAAAAAAGAATAGAAATGAGGATTAAATATTTAACCAAAATGTTTACCTCAAATTTTCAAAATATAACATAGATAAATCATCATTCAGTAAAGTAATCACATGCGTATAAAACTTTAAAACAATATTAATCCATAAGTATTTAATAGTTCAATAAATATACCTGCTTGTAAAAAATATCATCCATTATTTTCGCGGCATGAATGAGTAAGGCCAGAACTTCCTTGTCCTCTTCTGACAGACCGGTCAACTGTCATAGAACGTTTAGTTAAATTCCTTTATATCTTTTTAGCAGTTATGGTTAACAGATATAAGTGGGAAAAGAAAACCTCTGCTGTAAGTGAGATCGGAGCATAACGAGCGAGCTTTTGTTGCAGAAGCAAACTCTTACCATTTTCTTGGTACCTATAAAAGTTGAGACATCTACTTTATATGGATATACAATAAGTGTACCTTATGGATTTGAAATGGTTCACGATTCACTAATTAGAAATAAAGGATGATATAACAGTGCTTATATGGTCAGGATGTACCTTTTGGTGATTATATCAAATAGTTGACCATATGGCCCATCAACATTATAGGGTGCATAATGAGGGTCTCTGTTAGCGAGTAAGTGCTTGTACTCTTCAACTGAGATATATTTAACGGCTGAAACCTCAGATTCCTAAACAAAAACACAAATAAACTTTGATTGATCAACCTTTTTTTGCTACTAACAATGAGTTGCTACTTTGGTATATCTTACGTTACAAGAGTAAAAGCTTCCAAGGGGATGGGGTCTAGTATTGTCACGAGATAAACATCATCAAATTCATTATCGATGAACTTTCCGTCATTTGTAACACTACAATCAAATGCGAGACATCAATCACATAACATCTAAAAATGGAAGATTTATCTGCTTATGTTAGAGTTATTAAGCTCTTATAAAAACCACTTTGGTACTTGATTATTAAAAACAGATAACTACCCGAACCCGAAGATTCCATGCACAGCAAACGGTTCCCATTATCAAAAAAATAGCAGGCTTTTTATATAATTAAACCAACACGCTGATCATATAAAAGGTTTACCATTCTTGTAGAAAAACAAACAGCAATTCAAAGGCATCGTTTGGGAGGGTTACACATAGCTCTTCTTGAAGCTCTCTCCTGCAAGCATACAACATAGATTCATATTAAATGATGCTAAGTTAGTAAGTTCTAAGGAAATAAGTTAAGCACAAGTGTTGCAAAATGACACAAGAGAGACACCAAACAATCTTTTCGTGACTCTGATGCAGAGAAAAAAGCTACAATGGCTAAAACTGGATAAATGAAACGCATTTTGACACGCTTATGCATAAAGTTTCTGGTTTATCATTGGGTCTGATTTTGCCTACCTGTGATAAGGGATGTATCACCAGCAGATACATGACCTGCACTAGAAATATCCCACAATCCGGGCCATGAATCCTTGCAATCAGCACGTTTTTGGAGTAACAGTTGCTGCGTACTTTCGGCAAAGATCCACACGTGAACGGCTCGGTGGTAATCACCATCTCTGTGAACAGCACTTCTGTACAAATTAAGTATTAATATGTTACATTATGTACTCATCTATCCACATTATACATATTCCACGCTGATAATTAGACTCAAACTGATAAGACCTACTCAAAACTTGTAGAAAATTTTGATAGTCACATAATGTTGCAACAAAAAAGGCTACAAAAGATGAGTTGTTTGAGGGGCATTTGGGATTGCTTACTAAAACTGCTTATCTTCTATTGCTTTTTAAATGACCAGTTCAAAATACACAACTCCAAACTGCTAATAGGCTTATTGCTTTCGGAAATAAGCTGTTTAGCATAAGCAACTCCAAACTGCTTATTCAAAACAGCTTATTGCATTTACAAATAATCAGATTAGCAATTTGGATAAGCAATCTAAACACTTCAAAACTGTTCATTTGCTGTATCCAAACACATTAAGCAAATAAACAGTTTCAATCACCAATCCCAAACCCTTCACTCACAAATAATCAGTTAAGCGATCATAAAACACTCTAGGGGTGTCTGGATCAGCTTATTTTATCGGCTAATGAGCTTATTTGAATCCGGAAAAGCTCACTTATTTCAGCTTATGAGCTTCTCATAAGCCAAAACAAACAGTCGTACGAGCTTTTCCAGATTCAAATATGCAATAAGCCGCAAAATAAGCTTATCCAAACACCCCTTAGAAATGTAGATACTCAAGCAATTACCCTCAATTAATCAAATAATCAGTTTCACTATAACTAAACACTATATAGAATATAAATAAACCAATACTCAAGAAAAAAAAGTCAAACCTTTGACTTTTAAAATTCAAACTTTATACAAATTTTGTTTAAGCTTATTTTGGTAATTATAAGCTTATTGAATCAGCTTATATCTCATACGCTATTTTTTCTCACTTACTTTTCAGCTTATGAGCTTATTTTCCATACTTAAGACATATTAAGCTCATAAGTCAAAACTCAGCCCAACCAGCGTGGACACCTCCAACAAGAGTATGTGCGAATCAAGGGGTTGTTTGTTTAAGCTTATTTTCGGACCTAGAGCCAATGTGGTTGCGGCTTATTTTTTTTTCGGTAAATTAAAATGGATTAATCATTTATGACATTTACAAAGAGGTGGACGGTAAATGGGCAACAAGCTGCGCCGCTAGCTTTTTTTGAATAGCAAAAGTAATCCTTTTGAAAACCACATCTATGGACCTAGGTGTCATAATATTACTATGCATAACACGTTGAACTCATTGAAGAACTCCACTGCCTCAGGTGCAAGGAAACCAAAAGTATCAAAAGCCAAAGGGATAAAAATATGTTAGAAACACACCATTACTCGTATATATGAAATATAAGCCTAGAGAGTCAAATTTCCTTAAAACAAACAAACAAACACCTCCTTCCTTAAACGACATTTATCTATAACATGTTACTATCACTAATTATAATCAATAGTTAAAGTAAAAAATATAGAAATATAAAAGGGTATCTTTATACTATAAAACAAGAAATGATTGAACCACCTGGGTTTAGAAAAACCGGTTTTGAGACCAGTTTTAGTCAATATGTCAAACTCTTCTTCTTGTAACTGATGATCTCCATCGCCCATGTTCGTTATTTAAAATTTGTTTAAGTTAATGATTTTGACTAATTAGAGATGGGTTTGATTAAATTCCAAACCAGTGTTGAATAACAGAATAATTTGTGTTTGGGTTTTTGGGCATATATTCATTTTCTTTTTAAAGTTATTGGTAATTGGTGGCCCACCTATTAATAATAATAATACAATATACTTGTTGGTGATAAATATGGAATGGATGTCATATACATTAAGAGGTGAGGAGTAATTAAAACAATACCCTAGTGTCATCTCACTCCATCCAATAAAAACCTACACATCAAAAGTCCCAATTTTACCCTAACCATACCCTAAGTGGAGGGGGAGGTGACCTTTTTTTTTTTTTTTTTTAAATACATAAATCCATACAATATTTAAAATAAAAACATACCATTTCATTAAATAAATAAAAAAAACATTACATAATACTTAAAAAAAAAAAACATAACATAATACTTAAAAAAACATAACATAATACTTAAAAATAACTTATTAAAATAAAAAAAAACCCATTAATTATCGAGATGCGGCAAATTAGCGTCTACGTCTTCCGTGAGATCATATCGAAGACGGTCATGGAGAACAAGATGGAATAATGCATTGAATTCGGAAGAGGAAGACATTTTGGTAATTACTTTTTGTTTTTGAGATTTTAGTGTGTTTTATTTGAAAATAATGAGGTAATATTTGGTTTTAAAGGAATTTTTTTTTTTTTTATTTGAAGCACCAAAAGAGCCGTTTGGCTCACAACGGTCAAAAATCCCATCCAAAATCACCAAATAACACTCGGCCATGTAACCCGATTTTGTGTAGATTTTCATACGAAAAGGCGGCGTGATGCCGATCGGGTACACCTACCCGATTTGGTACCGTGCCCTCCCTCCCCTCTTAGTATTAGTAATTATCTTTATTAGATAATTGTATCTTGTGGGATACTCCAACTTGTACTATAAATATAAGCCTTTAGAGATGAATAATAATAATTTCTCGATTCTCTATTCCATTGTTCTTTATATTCTTGTTATATTTATTTATTGTTACAACAACGTTATCAGCAAGCTCTAAAGTGTTTTTAGTTGCTAAAGCTTTACTAAAGAAGAGTTTGATGACAAGGACGAAGAAACCGATTTATCTTTTCGTTAAATTCCACTGTTCGATTTAAGAAAACAGTTAGTTTGATCCCATGAGGTAATTCTTATACCATTGATATATATTAATTCCATACTACTTGTTAATAGCATATACGATTATTGGAAACTAAACAAGGTGTACGTGATAAGGTACTATAATTTTATGTGTGCTTGCGATATTATAGCTCTAAATAGCCCTAAACGTTTTAGTTTTTCTTTTTTTAATTTTATCTTGATGGTGCTATCTATGCTAAATTTAAATATATATTTTTAATTAGATTCATGACAACCATAAATCTTATACAATGACAATGACTTTTTAATAGGAATCTTTAACGAAGGTAGTTAAATATTTAGATGACTATTTATTTTTGCATAAGTATCTTTACACTCTTGGTATGAGTTTTGCAACTCGTTAATGATGTTTTACAATCGCTATCGTTATCACTTATCATTGCATGTAAAATTTATTTTGTATACCTTTTATGCGATTGGAATTCTAGCTCACATAAAACTTGTTATGCTGATTAATCTAGTTTTTATATAATGATAATGTTTTTTTGTTTATGATATAAAGTATGAATAGCCCCTTAGGCCTTAGAAAGATAACCCCGATCAAAGTGGAGAACATGAATTGTGTATTTGATATATAGTGGTGCATATTATAAAAGAAAAGAAAAAAACAATATTTAGACTTGACTACATCTCAATCTAAAAGAATGTCTGAATACTGAAGATGATTACCTAATTGTTTTAGAGTTCTTGTTGAATAAAAGTACGTACAAGCACTTGTATGTCTCGTATATTTGAATTATGGCATTTGTGATAGTAAAAGTTATTTATGGTTGGGTTCAGAATATGAATGACACTGGAAGTCGCCAATATTAAAAATAGAGTCAAGGTTTAATATATATATTAATAAAGTCTAAACCCGATTACTAAGTTGATTCATACATTGTTATAAGCTGCTGAAGGTCATAATAGATGTGTGAATACAAAATTTAAAAGTTGCTTGTACTAGATGGGTTGTAAGTACTAGATAATTGATGAATATATGTTTTTGCTTGTATACTATGCATGTGATATATGCTTAGCTATGATTTAAAACTACTATGCTTACTTGTGAGTTCGATTTTTAACCGGATAATACTCAAAACAAAACCTTTATCTAATTCCGTGAACATAAAAATAAAATAAAATAAAATATGAATCACTATATCATACATTGTATTAATATGAAGTTATTCGAATAAATCTCTATATGGGTTATAAATTTATTAGTCTTATCTTCGAATAAAGTGACTAAGAAGTAACCACATGACCTAATACATGTAAAAAAAAATTAACGAGCTTTATAAGTATCATAAGTATAACATTATGTCAAATATTTACCTTAAGATATTTCAAGTAAATAAATGTATAGGTGTATGTATCTCATGCCTTAGTTTCTTTCTCATCATATCTTGAAGAATACTTTCATATTTGACAATGTATCATTATAGCCGTCCAAATGAACATGCTCCACAATTTAAAATAAATATGAAAAGTCATTGTAAAGATTTTGATACAGATGTGTTTAAAGTAAATGAAACCGAGTTTATTATGTGTCTTGCTTATCATGAAATTTTATTTGTTTGCATGTAAGACATATGATTAATTGATTATGTATAGATCATACTTTATTATTTGATAATGTTGTAGGATAATGCCAATATTAAATTAAACTATGTGAAAATTATTAAAGTGCTTATATCATTTTGACTGGAGAAATGTGATGTTGTATTGAGATATTCATTCTCTTGATGAAGTATAACTTGGTATATAACTTGTTTTATGAAGTCATCTATGACGTCAAATTTTGCCTATATGCTCTTATATTTGCGTGATCGTCAACTTGCTTTAGTTAAATTATGTAAAGTGCGACAACAATTAGCATCTAATATTTACGTTGATATGCATTAAAGTGATATATGGTTTGCCTATCGGAAGTGCTAATCAAAGTTGGTGTGATTTGAGTTGATTCCACAAACATAAAATCTTACATATGTGAAATAGTCATTAACACATAATTAACAAAGCAAATAATTAATGCATTTCGCAAAACAACAACTAGGTTGTTTATTTGTGATAATTTCACCAAAATGCTTTGGTACCCTCTATAAATAGACATTAATGATATCATCTATTGTTGCAAGATTTTAAGTTGGTGAATAAACTAGGCCAATTGGTTATTTAGTAATTCATTTATGTGAAGATAAGGTTACTTATGAGGATATTTTTTCTGAATTGATATTTCTTGCTTATAGAAGAAGTACTATTAACTTTGTCTCATTAAATAAAATGTCATGTTATTGAGTTGTAATGAATGTGTGCATCATTTATTATGTGGTTTTATTTGCTTATGAGACCTTTTAATGAATAATTAGTTGTATATACGCATTTAGAAAATTGTGTAAGTTCACTTATATAAAAGACGTGTTTCTTGTTTAATGATGCTATAGGCTTATGGAATATCACATTAGTACTATGTAAAAGATATGAGAGAGCTCATACATATGTTCTCCATATTATTCGATTTTTAGAAATAAGTCAAGTGCAATCGAAGCAGATGTGGTCATAAACTAGAGTTTATGAGCCAAGATTATTTCTTGGCATGACCGGTTGGACCATACCGGATCAAGGATGATGCGAACTATATAAAAGAACCATGAGTTCTTTGTGATTTAATTATTTTTATTGTTCTAAATGAAAGTGCATTGTTCATGTATCACCACTCAGTTAAGTAAGGACTTTGTCCTATAAATTTGGAAAAATATAAAGGAGATGTATGTAGGCCTATACATCCACCATGTGGATCATTTTGAGTTTTAAAATTGATGCATCGTCAAAATGATCATCAAATACGCAACTTAAGGTTAGCGTGATTAATGGCTCGGCTTATAAAATGCGAGCATGGTTTTTCAAATCATATTATTTCAAATGGTGGTGAATACTTTCAAGTATTGGGCGATTATTGGAATAAGTGTTGAACTTAAAAGTAGCCCAAGTTCATACGCGAATTACTTTTGTTGAAACGTTTATAAAACGTTTTCAGTTGATTGCAAAGCCAATAATATTATGAAAGCAAAAAAAATAGTCTATGGGGCATGTTATAACATATGAAATTCGCATCTTGCCATTAATCTATAATGAATCCTCCCTGTTAGAATGGTTTTGGTCACACCATATTTCCTATGTAGATTTTTGTAATTGTGCGATATATAGTAAATCCACCACAACATACAAAATGGGATGTTTAAATTGATAATTCATTCAGGGGGAGAGAATGAGCAGCGAGAAATTTGGAATAAATTATGATAACATAAATGTTGATCCTCACACTAATGAATATGGACTTTAAGTTAAAGGGACAATTTATATTCCAAATCTAGTAATTGCTGACATGTTTAGTTACCTAAAGAAGTGAAGATCATATATATTTCTAGTGCTCCAATATAATGTATGTCCCAACATAATAACCAATGATTGGTAGTAAGTCTATGGCATATGCACTTGTGATATGACTAATCGATTCCATATAAAAGTCCTCGAATGAAAAGATAAATGGAGCATGAAAACTAATATGGTTAAATCGAGGTAACAAAGACCCCATAATAGTCTCCTAACGAGACACTAGACATGAAGGTGATTGAAAAACCCCGGGTACGTGAAAAACTATGAGATCTCAATAAATGATATAATGCAATGTCTAGTAAAGTATGGAATCGAAAAGTAATGAATCGACGTCGATAGTACTATTAGTTCGATAATGTGCATTGTAGTGATTATGTAAATAAATAAGATAGCGCTATAATCATGGTGAGGATCATGAAAGCATACCTGCAGGAAGTGCAGATGTATAAATGAGTGGCCACAAGATGTAAAGACGCAAAGAAGTAATGAAAATTTAAAATCTCTTGTGATGAGACATGGTTACTGAGACTTGAAGTCCGTAAATATGAATGTGCAAAATTATTGGATATGAATCAGTCTTTATGAGAAAGTGAAATTAAATTATGCATAAGTTATAAGTGATGGCACACACATATTTTCTCAAAGACTTGTAAATGATCATGCATATACATGTTCACATGTGGTGGATCCAATAATGTATTTAGTAAGTCTGGCAAAATAAAAAGTAATGGATATGCGTCTAAATGATAAATGAATAGAGCTCATGTGAGATTTTATTATAAGATATAAAATGCAAGAAGCATGCTAGTGATTTTTAATGCTTAGAGCATATAAAAGTTCGAGAACTTTATTTGATTATACTGAATCAATCATATTATTAGGCATATATGTTATAATCGACTTAGAATATACTCACTGAAAATTGTGCCATAAAATAACTATGTTTGCCTATGTTACTTTATAAGACGACTTGGTCTTCAATATGATGTAAGAGCTTCGAAGGTGATTGAATGCTTAGAAATTGAACCTTGAAAGAAAAGATAGTTTGTCGATTTTGTAATTGAATATCTTAAGGATGAAATCCTTGAACATAATGAAAGCTAGAGAAAGATGCTAAATAACTATATATGGATAAATGACGCTCATGTTTATGAGGTTACATGATGCTAAAAAGACCCCCTTGATTTATAAAGATGATGATCACAAATATAGATTTAAAAGTGTGATACTAAAATGCGTATGAAACGATTGAAGTTCTCGCTAGTGGTCATACATGATATAATATATCATTCATTTTGAATTTATTAGCAATGAATAACTAATGAAGTATGATGATATACTTGCATGAGATGTATGACATAACGTAATATGAATATGCGAACAACATGTAGAGAATATTTATTTATGTGACTCTATCAAGACACTTTAATGTGCATTTCAGTGACTCAATGAGCTTAAGTGATGTGATCATCAGGGGGAGAGAAGATACGCGTTGCACTCTTTTCCCCTTGACCACGGTTTTGTCCCCACAGGGTTTTCCGACAAGGTTTTTAATGAGGCAACATCCCCAATGGGTTTTATCTAGTAAGGTTTTAACGAGGCATAAATCATGGACATCCAAGGGGAGTGTTATAGATAAATATGGAATGGATGTCCATATCTATTAGTATTAGTAATTATCTTTTATTAGAGATTGTATCTTGTGGGATACTCCAACTTATAAATATAAGCCTCCTTGAGAGATGAATAATAATAATTTCTCGATTCTCTATTCCATTGTTCTTTATATTCTTGTTATATTTATTTATTGTCACAACAGTTTGTTTGTTTTTGTTTCGTATTTTATATTGTGGTTTCTTTGATTTTTAGGATCTTGTTTTGGGTTTTTTTAAGTCATGTCTTTGTAGGTTTAAATTTTTACGGATCATGTCCAAATTTTAACCCAAGTTCAAACGATCGTTAAAAATGATATAACTTGACATTATTGGACTAACGTGAGGTTAACGTTGTAATTTGGGTTTTCTTTCTAAAAATGTAAACCACAAGGACGATTTATGTAATTTACTCTTTAAATAAAAATAAACTTTTTTAATTTTATTATACAAAATTTTTTTATTTTTATTATATTAATGTAAAAAAAATAAAAATAAAATAAAAACTTGTTTTTCTAGAAAAATTTATTTTATTAGAAAAAGTAATTTTATAATAAAGTTTAAAAAAATTAATTTTATTATAATAATTTTTTTTCTTAAAAACTGTTTTTAAAAAAATATATAATTTTATTAAAAAAATTTTATAATAAATTTAAAAAAAAGATTAAAACAAATTATTTTTTTTAATTTTATTACAAAAACGGATGAAAGCGTAAAAAAAACATTTTTATACGCTTTCATCCATTTTAATACGTTTTCGTTGATTTTTATACGTTTTCGTTCGTTTTTGTACATTTTTATATGTTTTCGTCCGTTTCTATACGTATGTGTATGTTTTATACATTATTATACGATTTTTTGACGTTTTCAACGATTTTTTTCGCTTTTGAACGTCATTATACGTTTTTATCCCTTTTTGTACGTTTTTTTCATACATTTTTTATGGTTTTTATCCTATTTTATACGTTTTTTATAAGTTTTTATATGTTTCGTTTGTTTCGTACGTTTTTGTATGAAAACGCACAAAACGTACAAAAACGTATTAAAAACGCACAAAAATGTACAAAAAGCCTATAAAAATGAACAAAAATGGATAAAAACATGTAAAACGTATAATAAAGTCCAAAAAGGGGGAAAATTGTATAAAAATGGATGCAAACGTACAAAAACATGCAAAACGGACTCTCACTTAAACGTATAAAAAAGAGGAAAAATACAAAAAGTATTAAAACCGTTTAGTATATAAGCCCAATTTTTTTTGAAAAAGAAAGGTTTTTTTTTAATTAAAATTTTTTATTATAATATAATTAAAAAAAATTCCTATAACAAAATTGAAAAAAGTTTTTGCTTTTTTTGTTTTTTTTAGGAGTAAATTACATAAATCGTCCTTGTGGTTTTTATTTTGAGAGGGAAAACTAAAATTACAAAGTTAACCCTCACGTTAGTTCATCAATGTCAAGTTAGGTCCTTTTTAATGATCGTTTGGACTTGGGTCGAAAATTGAACAGGATCCTTGAAAATTAAAAACCACAGAGACATGACCCGCTTAAAAAAAAGCAGATAGACAAGATCCGTAAAAATCTGCAAACCACAAGGACGATTTATGTAATTTACTCTATTTTATATTATGTTTTGTATGTTTTTCTTTTTTTTTTAAATATTGTATGTGTTGTCAAATTTTATATTTTTTTATACTTTTTGTTTCGTAATTTTATATATATAAATAAAAATAATTTAAAAAATAAGAATATTTGAATCATGTTAGGGTGTGTATATAAAAGGAGCATAAAATAAATCAAGAAACAAGAAATGAATGAACAACTCTTCCTCTTCTTCTTCGTGTAACTGGTAATGATCATCATCTCCATTACCCATGCTGCTAATTGTTTTGTTAATGATTCAAATTCAAAATTACTAACTTTTATTAAGGAAATTTCATTCCCTTTTCAATCATGAGTAGAGTGTTATCGGGTGGTCTTATTGAGTCGGGTTGATTCGGGTTTGATCAGATAATACTAACCCGCAACTCGACCTTGCAAAGAATAAAATCACAATAACACTAACATAACATAGTAATTGGCGTCCATAATATTTGTTGTAGTAAACATAACACCATCAGTAGGCTTACAAAATGATATATAACCAGTAAAGATATGATGTCATTTACTGCGCACTAGCGCTTGACACCATGGACAAAGTGATAATTCTAAGGAGTAGGCAAACCTCTTGTAACACCCCAACCCGATAAGGGTCCGAATGTCACAATATGGAGTCATATCAGAACATACTAATAAAAATGCAAGCCGAAGTCTTATTAAATAAAATACCAAGTCATGTAAACGAATGACTTACAAAGGAAAATACATAATCCAATATGTTTAAAAGATACGAAATATCAAAACAAATGCTCTTCCAAAGGAATCCAAAAAACAAATAAGGGAAACTAGGGTCGGTTCACTCAATTGCTCCTACTCTGAGCCCATCAAAGCCCATCATCCCACTTGGTACCTGTCGCATGGAAAAGAAATGCGGCTGAGCTTAAAAAGCCCAATGAACAGATATAACAAAACAAAAGCTAAACAAAATCAAAAATACAAAACGAAACAAAGGAGGCTGATAACAAGGTCGTAGCGAATGGGCACAATGAGTCTATGAGTCAATGAGGAACCTGAAGAACACAATAATAACAGATATCCGAAGGCAATCAAAGAATACCAAAGCAAAGCGAAGCAGCGAATCATTGAACAAATATAAGCACATATAAATAACCAAACATGGTACGAACATTAACAAATAGGGGTTGATAAACATCATCATAAACAAAACAAGTAACCAAATAGTGTACAAGCATAGCAGTCAGCTTATCAACTAAACATAAATGTGGCAACACAAATAAATCAGATAGTCAAAATACATATAAGCCAAGTTGCATTCTATAAGCAAGCGGAAGCAACTAAATTGAATATAAGCATGGCAATCACACAAGTCAGATAACCCACAGTTAATAAACAGAACAAGTATCATAATCAGGGGAAAAACTAACAGCAGTATAAGCATGATAGTCACATGTATCAGGTAGGAATACCAAACGAACATCATAATTGAATGAACTAACTAAACAAGAATATAGCATGGCAACGAAACAAGTCAACTAAACAGATAACATAAGTTGAATCAAATTCCATCATTAACGGTAGCATGAATTGAAACGTAAGCATGTCATATCAACAAGTTAGGTAAACATCAATTACTAAGCCAAACCAATGTCGTAAGCAACGGGTTAATACCAACCAAAAGTACAAGAATGGTAGTCACAATTAGCAGATAGGAATACTAATTGATAATCATAGCCAAAAATAAGCTGAAGGTATACATGGTAAACGGATGAGTCAAATAATTACATACCAGCATGGCAGCGGGTAAATAAATTAGTCACATAATAGCATGGTAAACAGGTAGTCACATGAATCATATAATAGCAGGTAAGGTAGTCACATAAATCATATAATGGAGGTAAACGGGATGAAGTGGTAATCTGAAGTATAAGCTTGGTAGTCAACCCAAAATGGAATGAGAGTATGACAAATCAAATGAACTGAGTATAGTATGGTAGTCGGATGAATCACATAAGGATACTGAGTGAATGAGTAATCAACGGAAAACTAAAGATGAGAAATACAGAATATGGTGCATTGTGGAATATGAAGGTTACAATATAGGTGTATCAAAAGTGTAAAGGTTGTCAGAAATTTACCACGAGCCCCATAAACAAATCAAATCATATCATATCATAAGTAACCATGGAGTAGCTAGCTCCCGAATGTGAAAGCGTGTATTGCACAAGCATCAATCACCGAGATAAATCAATCATGTCATCGCAGTCAGATACAAAGAAAATCTAGGATGCATCCATACGGCCGCTGAAATCATAGTGGCCAAATACATATCTTGAGCTCATAAACATATAACAGAAAAGGGACGGGATGGTTCATCACTCGACCACCTGAGTCATGCCGTTGGTGCATCAATGACATGGCCATGTTACCTTCATGGCTAGGAAAATAGCTCGGGTATCAAACTGAAGGGTCAAAGGAAAAGTCAAAAGTTTGGCAAAATGTCTAATTCATCATAATATCACAGGTTCATAATCAAAGGTTCATAGCAAAGGTTCATGGCAAAGGCTCAATTCAAAGGTTCACATCAAATGGTTCAAGGTTCATAATCAAAATAGCTAAAGATCAAAAGATGTGTAAGAGATTATGAGAAACCTTAAGAAGGTCGAATAACGTACCTTATCCAAAGCAAGTAAACTTAAAAGAAAGGTCACAAGATGATCACTCGCTTCCTGAAACCTATACGAATTAAATAACGTTTATTATAATTAGATTACCCATTTTAGACGGCTTTCCATTTTAAGTAGGTTTCCACTTTTAGCAAGTTTCCCATTTTAGTAACTTTTTTCATTGAATAAGTTAAGGTATAATTAACTTATCATATTTTAGGGTTTTAAGTGTTATTTAACAAATTTTAGGGTTTAATGTTTATGTTATTATTTGCAAAACACATAACTTTTACCCGTATTCGTAATTAATTAGGGTTTCATAAACCATAAATCATACAAAGGTCCCAATGTACATTAGAGGTCACCAATTATCATTTTAGTAGTTTAATAGTTGTTTACACAAGTTCATAAGGTTACACGCATCCCGGATTAATTTACAAACACTTATGCATACCAAAAGTTAAAACATGTATTTAAGTCATATTCAGATTTATTTACTAACATCAGGCCTGTTTTATAACCATTTAAATAAAATAGCTAGGCATCAATTCAGGTCCCCCAATTTGACACAGAACTACCTATATGCCTCTAGTTTATGTGAATTTTCCCAGAATTTATAGACATTATGGAAAACTAGAAGGGGGTTGAATAGTTTTGCCAATTAAAACTTCCTTTTAATCTATTTAGATCGACTTATGTCAATCTATTTGGATGTGTGTGTTGGATGTTGATAAACAAGCATATAAAGTTATGTAATGAAAAGATAAGAGTAAGAAACACAAAACCACAACACGAGTATTTATAGTGGTTCGGCTACAAGGACACCTTCCTTGCCTACTCCACTCCCAGAGTCACCTACTCGAGAGTTCGTAAAACACTACACCAATCTACTTATGGTGGGAGAAGCCTTCCTGCGTTAACTTACCTTTTCCTATTGCTAGGCTAACCACGGGTTCTTTCACTCAAAGGTGAACCCACACCACAACGTCGTCTACCCTTTATAAGGTGCTAGGCTAAGTACCTAGTTCTTTCACACAAGGTTGAACCACACCTACACAACGTGCTACCTACCCTTTATCGTGCTAGGCTAAGCACCTAGTTCCATTGCAATGTAGGAACTACTACCCAACACTACACCAACGACTAATCCCAAAGGAGATCAACTCCTTTCTACAACATCATCAAGGATATCAATATCCTTGGATCTAGTACTAATCTATCTTGTACAACAAACACACCATATAAATGTACATCTAAGGCACCTTTCATTAATGCCTTTAACTAGATCTTCAAGACACCCTTCACTAATGTCTTGTGTCTTGACTTCCAAGCACCCTTCACTAATGCTTCTAGTCTTGACTTCTAAGCACTTATCACATGTGCTTATGATATGGACGATAGATACCCTTCACTAATATCTTCATCTTGACACTTGAGACATCATTCACAAATGTCTTCAACACTTCTTAGAAAAGAAAAACAATCACCAACAAGACTTGATAGTCTTGATGATGAGAAAGCATGGCAACTCGTGGACTTGAGCTTGCTCGACTTCAAAGGTGGTGATATTGCCTTTAAGAGAACCTTGCGAAGATCACACAAAAACAAACTACAAACATAGATCTCTTGGATATGAGGGTTGAGAGTTTTTAACTCTAGGGAAAGTAATGTTAGAAAGGGTAAGCAATGAAGAAATGGCTCACTATTTATAGAGAAAAAATTATCTTGTTCCTGGGATCCCT
>OU343221.1:5496155-5580205 GCA_910596185.1 Chrysanthemum makinoi | reverse complement strand
TCTCTCGTGTCGCAGGTCGTTTTGTCCTACTAATTATATCCTCGAGACATGTAATTGTCAACAGATCTTCGGATCCCACTTGAGATAATTTTTCAAAACAACAACATTTTTCATACAAAAACTCCCTCCCACCAAAACGATGCGTAAAGTTAGCTTTGACATTCTCGACATGATCTTGCTCATTTTCACCACTTCGACGCTGAAGATGTTTGTAAACGCTGCTGAACTTCCGGCAATCACCGTAATCCTTGTCCATTTACCGTTATCATGTTCTTGCCACTGGTTATCGTTGTCTTAGAATTGAACATGTCGAGAATGTCTTTCCAAAGTACCCTCCGGACGGTCATTGCCCATATCTCTATCTTGGGAAATTTCTATCCAACACTGCGCAAGTAACATTTCTTCAGACTTGGTCCACTTCCTCCTCCGTCTCTGTGCTACGACTTCAACATTCGTCATCGTCAAGGTCCAAATCACAAAGAATTTTGTCTTCGACTTCATTCCATCTTCCCACTCTACTCCGCTATGATTCTTCATCTTTTGGAACTTTGAATTATGAACCGAGATAGTTGAATTCCATTTGGGAACCATTGTGGAGGCCGGCCAAGTTAAAACTGTGGAGATTGTGTGGGTTAAAAGCTAAGCAGTGATGGAAATCGGCTGGGTAATTTGAGAAACCTTGTTGAAGCCGATATTGTTGGTTAAACATTATTTTCTTATGGAGACGAGGTTGAATTGGTCGAGGAGGGGGTAGACGGGTTTGAAGAACCCCGTATTGTTGTGGGTTTGGATGAAGTATTAGATTTGTGAAGTATCCTCCGGCGTTTTGGTTTTGAGACATTGTAGAGCAATTTTTCTTTGAGTTAAGTAAGATTTCTTGTATTTTGGGTTTGAAGATGTAAAATGATAAAGATGAAGATATTTATATAGGGGGTGGTGTTTTAAAAAAAAATTAACGTTTAAAAAAATTCGTTAAAAACAAAAGTTAACGTTATATAACATTAACTTTGCTTTTGTGTCAGATACTACCAATCGTCCCCGATTTTGTCTTCGACGCTAGTAGCTTGGCGGTGATGTGCTTGTGGGAGTGCACGGCGAGCCTCCGCTCGGCACGGCGAGGACAATGTTGTCCACACGGATGCTCTAAGGACCCCAAGAATTTAGTTTGCGTGTAGGGTGTAGGCAAGGTTATAAGTGGCGTAAGAGCCAACTGCGTGGCAATGTAATAAATCTGATCTTAGTACAATGCGTCGGCATATGCGTTTTAAAGCGCTTAAAAAGTATCGATAGATTTATATCATATTTCATAATTATATGAATGGTCTACATTAGTAAATGCAAGCCCACATCCCAAATATTAGTAAATGCAAGCTCAAATCCCTAACATTTCCCCTAAATGTTTTAAAAAACTATCGTCTTAAGCCTTTTCCGTCTTTCCCCACGCCTAGAGCCAGCTTTTAAAATCCTGGGTGTGGGGTGTGGACGGTGACAAAGATTGGATTTAGCAAGTCACATTGAACCGAGAGTCGGATCGTATTGGGTTTGAGACGTCGACCAGAATGGCAGAATTGGTTACACTGGGAATTGTCGTTCTGGTCCTCTTAGCTAAGATGTTGCTTTAAAATGAACCCTTTAGTATTGATGGTCTTAAATTAACCCTAGAATCTTGTTGGTGTGTAGAGTCTGTGAGCGGACAGCGGACAGTGTAGGCGGATCGGGTTAACCCAGAAGAGTTTATTAGCGTAAGTTTTTAGTTTAACTTACTTTTGTTTTCAGTCCTTTATTTGGGTTCAAGTTTCAGATAATGTCACTAATGTTTGTTGGTTTTTATGTTTTCCTGTGCGTTCAGTTTATATATTTTGTTACGCCGTTTATTGATTAGCTTCCATAATACATGTGTTAAAAGACAGATGACTAGAGTATGATGGCAAAGGTATGTTTCAGTCAGCTGAATCCCCTTGTTCAGTAGCTGTGCATATGGCTCTGTTTTGATTGCTAGACGCTCCAGCAGGTAATTTAGAATTGTCAATTGTTGTTATACACCTAATATATTAGAGGGTGTTCGGGAAATTTATGTCGTAGCTGTTTAGGGGTAGGACTAAACGGAGTTTAAATTACCTGCCTATTAAAATGAACTTCATAGACGACACTGACTTGTACACATGCTGCTTAGTAACGGAACCTTTTTGTGGTCATGGATTAAGGTGTGTTTGTATATGGATATGAGAATCGTATATGTATTACTTCTTTTTAATGCTTTATCACATGCAATACTAGTAACTCCAACAGGGTGGGCAAATGCAGCAACAATAGATATGGTATATGATTTGCTACATATGATGGGATCGTGGAAGACATTATTGTTGGTTTCGGGATTCATTTGGTTTAAACCTATCTTACCCAAATGATGCTAAGCGTTGGCAACTGCAAGTACTCTAAGGCTTTCCCACATGTTACTTAGTGGTGGATTTTTGGATTGAGACACTCTCTTTGGACTTGCCCGTGATCTACCTAGAAGCCCAGGAAGGTACTTTTATTCTCATTTACAAGTTTTTCAACAAAAACTTTATATGTTTGTTTTCAAGAGGAATCAAGATGGGTTAAAACAGGTTCGGCTTCCTTCAAAAACTTTTTTGTCTATTTTTTTATAGATAATTGTCGCATTAATATGGTTACAAGAACAGTATTATAGTAGGTTGTATGCACCCACTTTAACCCAAATTGACCCATCACAAGTGACTTGGTTGACATTACTCCCTCTAATTTTTACAGTCTTTAAGGAATTTAGAAGTCATGTTTATTTGCAGATATATAGAAAATTCGTGGAGTTTGGAGCTCCTCGGACTACTGACTTCCCACATCTTAGACAACCACTAGCACTAGAAGTTTGGAAGTCCATAGCAGAATGTATTGATCTTGGATCTAAAATAACCAGTTTGACGAATGGACCATTAACAACTTTAGCAAAGATCATACTTGCTGACACAAATGCTAGTATCCACGTGCCTTAGTAGTTCGGGAATAACAATACTATACTATCCTTAAAGTATCCTGCATAAATCATATATTGAATTGCAGGATGTATTCATAGTAGGCGGAAATGTCGACTACAAGAAGAAGAAAGACAAAGGAAACATCTTCAATGTTCCTGTAAACAAATATGCTGAACTAAACATGTTTCTAGACCCTTTAGCTGCAAAAGTGGTGTTTGATTTAATGTTTGATATCACACTCATTCCTCTTGGTATGCGACGAAAGGTGTGTGCCTTTTCACATATAATTAAGAAGTTGGATCTAAAGAACACGACACCTGAAGCTCGTTTCAGCCCAAGAAAGAAACAATAAATATCGGCATATGGTATTTCTTTCTAACTACTTTACTTGCATACTTTAATATATATTCTAAGGGTGGCAATTTTGACCCATTTACTCAATTTAGGCTATATTTTATCTCGACCCGACCTTTACCAATAAATGACCTTTTTTTACTGTTACCATACACACCCATTCAATAATCTCTACAGTTATTTACACATATGTCTCAAGAAATCTTTTAACATATAGTAGGATACATTCTGCGGGGAGATCCTTGGTGCAGTTATATTGGCTGGTGATCCTTGCTGATGACACACAGTCTGCAGTCATTGGAAGCTTTCGTGAGCAAAAAAGAGCTTGGAGCACACCACATAGTAGAGGCACTGTTAAAGATCACATTTACTGAATTGTAAAGCCATTACAGATGATAAAAAAGAGACTTTGGGGTGTAATTACATTATTTGTGTTATGTATCATATAAACAGATCAAAGATGGTGACAACTTTGGGACTTCATGCTAGGGTATACACATAATCATTGGTATACACCTAATCATACGATTCATAGCATTAACTGATTGTTCAAAAGGACAGCTTAACATCCAGATACATATTCGAAACAAGTACTTAAACTGTTCAAAAGAACAACCTAACATCCAGTTACAGGTTCAAAACAAGTACTAAAACCAAACTTACAATCACTCTTGACGAGTCTTACGTTCAAAGTTACTTATGATATCCTCGTTGCTAACCGTGATGAACACATCCCTTTCTATATAAGTAACCACACGATCATTCAACAACTGATCACCGGTATTACTCTTTAGTTCCTTCTCAACAAAAGCCATTCTCCAGAAACCTCTTTGAACACTAGGTGTCACAACTGGAAGGATCAACACCAACTTGATAAGCAAATGAACAAGATTAAACACTTCATGTGTTTTCACCTGCACAAGCTTCTTCGAAAGCTCTTTAATATCCTTCAACCCCTTAAATCTTTTATCTTTTTTCACATCCTGAATGTACTTGTCGAGTTGATCACTGAGATGAAGCAAATCAGCAGTTGAGAACTCCTAAGGATAAAATTTCGCAAGTTTGAGCAGCTTTTTCTTATCAAAGGACGAAAAAGACTTAGCAGGGCTCATGCCATACACACAAGTAGCTCCATACTTTCTTCATCAAATCGTTCGTTAAGCTCTTGAAGTTGTTTATCAATGATGGAATAGAATAAGTCAACTTGAAAATGATGAAGGGTTGTTGTAGTTGGTTCTGGTTCACGATTTCTTCGTGTTAGTTTTGGTGGATGCATATCTTCCATCTTTGGAACATTTATGTCGTTTTTTTCACAAAGGAAACAACGAAGCTAATAAAGATGCCCACTTCGCTTTCTTATTATTTGCAATTGTTCCTTGACTACAAGTGACATAGTGACATGGCGTTAACAATGTCTTGATCTTTCTTCAGTAACGCGATGTTTAGTTCACTTGAAACTCCCAAAAGTGTCTTCATTAAATGTAACATGAAAACAAACCTGAAAGAGAAAATTTCTCTATCAACTGTGCTGAGATATGAATGATGAATCGCCTGTCTTAAAATGACATTTGCCATCATATCAAGCATATCAAGTATTGTATCATAAGAGTCGATCACTTTCAAAATAGACTTGTAGTGGGGCCCACAACTAACTTTCTCATCTGAACCTTCACGAATTTCAACCTCAATGTCTTCAAAGACTTGTGCAAGTTTTTGGAAACGACTTTCAGTTGATACTTCACTTTCCTTCCAACAAACACCAACAAGAGTTATTAACTTTTCAAGAATATAGAAAAACATACCACAATCATCGTTTTGTTGGGAAACTGCAACAAAAATTGGTTCAAGTTGTTGAGCAAAACAATGAACGTAATACGCTGATTGAGTGTCATTCTTGATCAATGTTTTGAGACCACTCACATCGTAGTACATCTTCCTAACGCCATTATAACTCTGCCCACGGACATTACTTAAACTCAATGAATTCTTCAACAGCAAAGAACTTAGCGCATCCTTAAGAGATACGTGCTTCTTATGATCCATAACACGTGAAATACCAAGAAACTTCTCAACAACATCTCCCTTTTTATCAACATACCGCAAACACACCACAATATGCTCGTCACCTACATCATCCTCATACTCATCCATCAATATAGCAAAGTATCCATTAGGCCCACCGCATATATCGTTCACAATGGATTTAGTTGTTTCTACCGAGCACGAGTTGATCAAATCATTTTGAATCAAAGGAGCCTTATTTAACACATCTTTATCAAAATTCTCATCACCTTTTGTAACCATTTCTATCATCTCAACAAATTCATCATTGTTGGCAATTCTCAACGGATGATCTTCATTGATCTTGATTCCGAAAGATAAGTAAAACCTCAAACAAAGAACAGGAGCGAGCAATGGAGGCCGGTTCACTTGCTTGTTATAGTAATCTATGATGTACATTAACAAATTGAGCTGTTGTGAGAAAATGTCCATACCGGAACCATTCTCGGATTCTTGAGTTTCAGGGCAAGTGTCATTTTGTTGCGAGGAAGAACCTTCTTCCAACTTTGCTTTCAGTTGAGCTGGAAAAAAGCTATCCATTGTGTCTACAGTTTAGTAAAATAAAAAATACAAACAAAAGTACTCATTTAGATGTATGTTAAACTCTAGTTCATAAGTAAAAAGATTATCGCACCAAATTAGAGATAGACATTATATATAAACGGATAAACGGACAAGGTTTTCCCTTGTTACCCAGATGTACACATGCTAACCTTCCTTTGACCATTTTTGACCCTTTCCCTCGCACCTCTAAATGTGTATCTAGTGGGGTTTTGAACTCTGGACCTCTTGTGAGGTCATTGGGTGCCTAACCACTAGGCCATTGTCCTGGTGGTATCGACATTATATGTAATAAACTATATTTTGGTTTTTTTGTTTGTATAGAATCCTATCGAACTTCTTATTTTGTCCATTTTAGTCGAGTTGTTAAAAAATGGTTTTGTGTAATAAATGTCTAAAACCACATTTTAAATACTATAATTTGTAACAAACCTGTTACAAAACTCAAGTCTGTCTTTTGACTTAAATTATTTTAAAAAGAACTAAAAAGAAACCCAATCCACTATATATGTTTTGATTGTTGTAAAACAAGGATTACAAGGCCAAGTAATCGGCTACTACTTGCTACAAAGTCAATGATGAGTCGCAACAAAGTCAAAACTTGATCAAACTCGGTCAAACTTGATGTGAACTAAGTCAAAGCTCGGTTTGAAGTACTTGAACGATAGTATTGATGTTTATAAACGTATTTTTATCGTCGTATGGACAGTCCTATGACGATGTCACATATATAGTTTCAAAATGTAAAAGTAAAGTAACTTAAAGTAACTCCCAATACCGTCTTCCACGGGTTATGTGTTCCAATACCGTCTTCCACGGTGTATAGGGGAGGTTGAGATGTAGACAACCTTACCCTTACATAAGGTAGAGAGGCGGCTTCCGGTTCTACCAAAGGTAGAAAAGGACTTCCGACCTTGCAAAGAGTAAAGATCGAACCCTTGACCTCTCTCTCCAGAGGCAAGGGTGTGTTAACGATCCAAGCCTTGCTATTTATATATAGTTTCAAAATGTATATATAGAAAAATTCAACCCTCGAACCCATCCTATTTCCGTCGGAATAAATTACACTTCATTAAAAAAAAGCCCCGACAAGGCAACAACTACATATTACTACTACAATAGTCCACTTTTTAACTGCACATGTGATAAGAACTACTGTATTTCACTACTGTATATAACATTATTTTTAGAGTAAATTACACCGTTCGTCCATGTGGTTTGCTCCAAATCACTAACGTAGTCCCTGTTATTTTTTTTGCTTTTTTGCTCCCTATGGTTTACATATTGCATTGTCGATCCTTATCAACTAGCTGCCGTTATCTTTTTCGTTATCTCAATGGCACCGTTAGTCCTAACCAAGCGATCACTTGCGGCGTTAGTCCTTTATACTAACGTTAATAACTCAAATTTTATGAAAAAATATTTTCTACGCGGGTTTTATCGTTTTCATCCTTTTCTACGTTTTCGCGTTTTCATCCTATTTTATACGTTTTAGCTCTGCTACGTTTATTCCTTCTTATTGTTGGATAATGCATTCGTTTATATCATTTCCATCTTTGTTTTCTTCGCTTTGTCCGTTTTATACGTTTTTCTTGTCCATTCATTTTTTCCGCTTCACGTTATTGTCCCTTTTATACGGATTTATTTAATGGCGTTTTTTAATCTATTTTAAATTTTTTCCGATTTAAAAATCTGATTTTTAACGATTTTAAAAAGTTTTTCCGATTTAAAAAATCGTTTTTAATCGGGATTTTAAAAGTTTTTCCATTAAAAATTTTTTTATCTAATTTTTAAAAAGTTTTTCGATTTAAAAAGTACGTTTTTAATTTGATTTTAAAAAGTTTTTTCGATTTAAAAATTACGTTTTTTATCGATTTATAAAAAGATTTTTCGATTTTAAAAAATGTAATTTTAATGCGAATTTAGCAACTCTTGAATCCATACGTGAGGTCAGTGCCTTTTACTTTTACCATTGTATGTTAAAAATTGGTTTATCTAGCTAGAAAAAAACCACTGTTTTCGATTTTCTAGTAAATCAGATGAATATTGATGCTTTGATGTTTATTCGTTCATGTTACATGTATTAGTAGGAGTTATTAACGTAGCGCAAAATATTAATTTGAGTCGTAATAGTTTTATTGTTGATGAATACAGTGAAACAATAATCATGGATGCACGTATTAACATTGCAAGCGCGCCACCATTGCCTACTCAACCAACAACAAGTAATGCCTCGCAGCCGTGCATATCTAGCCCTGTGATATTATTCTCATGCTTCGCGGTTATGTTTTCTGTCGTGATGTTTTGCGCTTATTTTCCTTCAAGTTCAGAACTCTTGTACTCTATAACAACACACGACGATTATGAGTTTCCAATGATGACAATGACGGAGCCCAAAATCAAGTATTATGTAAAGTCACCAGATGAGTTTGATAAGAAATATCCTAATGATACTCTAGCGAGAGAACATGTTGAAAACCAAATCGTGGACGAGTACTTAGAGTTTGCTAGGAAACGTACTAATTACGAAGAGAAACAACACATGTTACGCCCAGATTTTCCAACTCCGATATGTGACAGACTTGAAAACATGACGATTCAAAGTTAGCTCACTCGTCTAAATGAATTTTAGACATTGATTTATAAGTTTAGGGCAATGCCCAATAATTATTTTTGATTGTTTTTTAGGTGGATGTTCAACAGGTTTTTTTATTTATATTAGTTTGTGATTTTGCTTCCATGTTTGCAGTTTAGTTATGTAAGGGGTCTTTGTTTAAGCTTATATGTGGGCGATTTCGATTAATATATCATAATCTTTCATTTTTCGGCTTATTTGAATCATATCATAGTAAACTAATACAAGCTCGCAAGTCTCAAAATAAGTCCTAACATAAAGAAGGTCTATATAGAACAACAAAAATGAACCCTCTTTACATTTTTTTTTTTTGTCTCAAAACTATTGTCCATTTTCAAATATAGTTGTGAACAATGTAGCAAGTTTATTATATTGTATTTAATATCAAAAATTACAAACTTCATTTAAAACTTTATTGAATTGCAAAAATAAAAATAAAAGAGAGAATGCATTAATGGTTATGTTTTCTATTAAAAAAATGTGTTTTTTGTTGAGTGACAATTATTTCTAGACGAATGGTACATTTGTTTATTATTATTGCTTTTCACAGTTAAACTGTCAAAAATAATTACTCCATGTATACAAACTTTTTGCAAGTTAAAACTATGTTATCATTCATAAAATGTTACTAAAGTTCATGCTACACAAATCCTTAAAAACTTTCTATCCCAGGTTTTATCATGGGACATGCCACATGTTCGACAAAATGTCTCAAAGAACACAACATTACAACACTTTCGGTTTTTTTGATGTTCTTGATCTTGTTATTGGGCTAATCCCAATCTTACCCGTTTACCCATTCGACCCAGTCAAACCCAATGGGTCAAACAAAGAAAGTCAACCCTTTGACAGCTACAAACATAATCGCTAAATAGCGGTTATATCATAACGCCATACGTGATTATTCCTCTAACCGACATGTCTCTTCATCATACCTCTTCAACTTGTATAAATAGTTTAGATCTCTGTAACTTTAAGAATGATGACATATTATTGATTTATATAAAAGCATATTTCACAGAACCTTTATTTCAATATCTGTATTGGTATATTTTGACTTTTGACTTAGTAAGATCATAGATCCTAAATCGTTGAGGCCAACAATTGGTATCGAGGCGGTTTGGTCACACTAACCAAGAATCATCATTTACCAGTTTCGTTTTAGTTTCCAGAATCAATAAGAACCCAAAACAGTTTCGGAAAATTTTTTTCTGCAAAAAATAACTTGAACACAAATCAAGTTATCATCTTTGTTCTATCGTTTGTCACATCAGGGAACAATCACACAAGTAATTACTCCAACCCGGCAACAAACTTATTCGTAAATTTTTCATCGAAACTGATTTTTTTATCCACATAGGATCGAAACTGAATTAAAACTCGTTTATACATATTGATTCAAACAAACTAAATGAAGTCATCATCTAGGGCAAAAATCAAAGATTCAATTTAGAACAAACACACGCTGTTCGAACCAAGAATCAAGCCTAGCGTTAATTAAGCCATCAATTGACTTAATTAAGTCTCCAATCTTTCATATCACTCACGGACCAAAAACCCCCAAATCAAACGAAACCCTAAAATTTCGATTGAAGGGATCCGGTGTTCACAAAGATCACCACGTACCGGAGAAGATAAGAAGGCCATTCAACCTTATCATGCCACCAAGTAGATTAGAGAAGAAGAAGCAGATCTCAAACCCAGAAAAAGGAGAGAGACAAGAAACAGTCTCCAAGAGAGACGTTTTATCTTTATCTCAAATAAGAGATATAAAGTAAATATATCTCATAACTTCTTTTTATCTCACAACGAGATAAATAAATATACAAATACAAGGCTTCGTTTTTAAGTGGGCTAGATACAAGGATTTTTATTTTATAAGGCATCGGGTTAGACCATCAACCCATTCAGGTTCCAAAAAATTTTTACAACACCACTCTTTCATTTTTTTTATATAGTATATATTCTTCATTTTAGATATATATTATTTTGTTTTGATAAGTTACTTTTTTTTTACAAATTTAGTACTTCATCAAATTTTTAGATATAATAACCTAGTGATTACACTGCTTATTATATTAGAAATAATTTTTAAGGAGTAATTAACCTTAGGATATTTCATTTAAGTTTTTTTAATCTCCTTAGGATAGTCTTTCAAAACTAGTCCTATAAAAAGTTTTATACACCTTTAAGGAAAATAAAACATTAGAACTCATTAAAATTAAGAAATTTCAACACACATCGTGTTAAAATTTTCTTGGAGATTTATTGTCAATATTTTTAAAATATGACGAAAGATAGTGGTAGTAAGGAACCTAGTACTAATAATAGTACACCCCAATTTCAATGCCCAATCCTAAAGCCCGCGAATTACTCATTATGGGCATTCGCGGCAAATTATCCTCGAAGCAAATAGCTTATGGAACAATAGAGTGAGAGTCGACTCAACCCAATAAGAAAAAAGATAAAACCGCTATGCATTTCTTTACCAAGCCTTACAGAAGAACAATTACTTCAAATAACAAAGCACAAAACAGCCAAAGAAATTTGGAATGCTTTGAAAACTAGACACGTTGGCGAAACCAGAGTTCAACAAGCAAGACTTCAAACGATCAAATCCGATTTTGAGATGTTATACATGAAGGAAGACGAGACAATCGACGCCTTCACTACAAAACTTACAACTCTAGTAAACAAAGCCGCAAGTTTAGGACACACCATAGAAGATGAAACCTTAGTACGGAAGTTACTAAATGTTGTACCCGAAAGGTATCTGCAAATAGTCGCATCTATAGAACAATACTCCGACCTAAGCGAAATGACTATGGAAGAAGCAATTGGTAGACTTAAAACCTACGAAGAAATGATTAAGTTTAAAAAGGGTAGACATGTGGACAACCAAGAAAAATTGATGTTCACACGGCATGACAATGAGGAAAAACACTTTAGAGGACGTGGACGTGGGAAGTATAAATTTTCACACGGTAAAACCACTGCTTCAAAGAAGAAAAGAAAGAAGGAGAAAACTCTCACAACAACTTCAACAAATCACATATTGATCTTAGCAAAGTAAAATGTTACAAATGCAATAAAATGGGTCATTATGCAACTAAGTGTCATTCAAAACCAAACACTAATATGCAATCTAATCTTGTCGAGGAGGACTTAGAGCCTACCCTACTAATGGCAATATTAGAAGACCCACCTGTAACAAAACTTAAAGATCAAACTGCCTAAACGCTACACAACAAGATGTAGGATATAAAGAGACAAATGTAGATAGTCTATGGTACTTAGACAATGGAGCCAAAGAATCATATGATTTGGAATGAGAGAACACTTCAAAGACCTAGATGAGAACGTTAGTGGAAAAGTAAAATTCGAAGATGGATCTCATATAGAGATTAAAGGAAAAGGTTCAATCCTATTAGAATGTGATGACGAGAAACAAAGAATCATATCTCAAGTCTATTACATTCCAAGCCTAAAAAGCAACTTATTGAGCCTTGGACAATTCACCAAAATCGGTTGTAAAGTAGTAATGGAAGATAATGAATTACGACTTTATGACATGGATAACAAAATCTTCTTAAAGTCAGAACAAAGAAACCGTCTATACAAAGCAAGTCCGAAGATTGGCACACTGTTTGCCTACTAGCAAGCTTGAAGGACAACACTTGGTTATGGCATGCAAGACTAGGACATCTCAATTTTGAATCACTAAAATCAATGACTCAAAGGGAGTTAGTTCAAGGAATTCCTGCCATTAAACATACAACACAAATATGTGATGTTTGTTTAATTGGTAAACAAAGTGAAACACCATTTCCCAAAAAAGCAAAAACTAGATCAACCTCACCTTTAGATTTAGTATACGGAGATTTATGTGGACCAATAACACCACCAACACCATACGGAAAAGATACATATTCTTACTAGTCGATGACTATTCAAGATATATGTGGGCGTATTTCTAAACACGAAAGATCAAGCATTTGATACTTTCAAGGAATACAAGAATACAATAGAGAAGGAGCTAAGGACAACATTAAAATGTTCAGAATCGATCGTGGAGGAGAATTCACTTCTAACGAATTCACTCAATCGCAAACAAAATGGCATAGCACGACAACTTACGCACCTTACTCACATAACAAAATGGAGTAGTTGAACAAAGAAATAGGACAATTATGTCTACAACAAGATGCATGATGAAAGCAACCAACATGCCTCAAAATTTTTGGGAAATTTGTTAGACATTCAATATTCATTCTAAACAGCGTTCCTACAAAAGCCTTAGAAGACATCACTCCATATGAAGCGATTAAACAAAGAAAGATAACTTAGAAAATCTAAAAGTTTTGGTGCATAGCATATCAAAGGTACCATCACAACATCGACAAAGTTAGATGACATAAGCAACAAAATGGTATACTTAGGAAATGAACAAGGATCAAAAGCCTATCGACTATTTGATCCAACAACACAAAGAATTTGTGTTAGTAGAGATGTGAAATTTAAAGAGGATGAAGCATGGAGCTGGAAGGATTACTGATGAATGAACACACAAACGATCAACTGAATGGTTTGACTTCGAAGTTGAAAACCTAGAAGCCACAAATGATCATCAAGAACAAGAAATCCAACCAAATGAAGAAAATAACGATATCCCTACAGATGATGATGAAAATCCAACATCACCAACAAACTCACCCTCACAAACCTTTAACACACCATCTACAATTTCATGTAAACGCTCAAACTACATAGCCACCGATGCGTTCAACCAATCAAAGTAACTCAAACGCTACCGAGAATTTACATCCGTGACTTTGATCATACACCTTTACAAGGTTTTAGAACGTTAAATGATATATACGAAAACACCGAGAAGTATTACGAGCAACTATTACTGGCTGAAGATGAACCTAAGAATTACAAGGAAGCATCAACCGATCTAAAATGGATTGAAGCAATGAAGTTCGAATTAGATTCCATCAGAAAACAACACATGGGAACTAACCACTCTACCAAAAGGACATAAAGCCATTGGATTAAAGTGGGTATTCAAGACCAAGAAAGATGCTAATGAAAATATAGTCAAGCATAAAGCAAGACTAGTAGCAAAGGCTACATACAGAGCATGGCATAGACTTTGAAGAAGTCTTTGCACATGTAGCAAGAATGGAAACAGTCCGATTACTATTAGCCATAGCTGCTAATAATAAATGGAAGTACATCATCTTGACGTCAAATCGCATTTCCGCATGGAGACTTAAAAGAAGAAGTGTACGTTACAAACCGAAGGATTTATAAAGAAACATGATAATCTTTGGAAAAGTCTGAGACTCACAAAATCTCTATACGGTTTAAGACAAGCACCACGTGCTTGGAACATAAAGTTAGACAATACCTTGAAGTCTTTAGATTTCAAGAAATGCGCTTTGGAACAAGTAGTCTACACAAAGAAATCAAAAGATTCAATACTTCTAGTTGGAGTCTACGTAGATGATTTAATCATCATAGGCAAAGCACCTAAAGAAGATATAGACAAATTCAAAGCTCAAATGGAAGAAAAGTTCGAGATGAGTGACCTAGGATTACTATCCTACTACTTAGGAATTGAAGTCACACAAACCGGAGGTGACATATCAATAAAGCAATCCGCTACGCAAGCAAGATCCTCAGGAAGTTGGAATGCTAGACTGCAAGAACGCTAATACCTATGGATCCAGGGAACAAGACTAACAAAGAACAACGAGAAGAAACAACGGTCAACTCAACCGAATACTGAAGCTTAATTGGATGCTTACGATATCCGCTACATGCAAGACCCGACTTAAGTTATTCCATTGGATTACTTAGTCGTTTTATGCAAGAACCAAAGGAACAACATATGAAAGCTATCAGGCAAGTACTACGCTATGTAAAAGGAACAAAAGACTATGGAATCACCTACAAACACAATGGAGGAAATCAGATACAAGGTTATAGTGACAGTAGCTACGGAGTCAACACTCAAGAAGGCAAAGGCACTACTGGAATTATATTCTACTACGGTGAATCACCAGTCAGCTTTAGAGTACACAAAACAAGCCACAGTAGCTCTATCTTCATGTGAATCCGAGTTCATTGCGGCATCAGCTAGCAGCAACACAAGCATTATGGTTAAAGAGATTACTCAGAAGCTTACATACCGAAGAAAAGTTACGATAATGGTCGACAACAAGTCCGCCATCTGAACTAATGAAGAATCCCGTATTTCCGCGGGAAGAAGTAAGCATATTGACATAAAATATCACTTTATAAGAGAATGCGTTGAAAGAGAAGATTTACAAGTCGAGTTTATAAGCGGAGAATTTGGAAGGTCGACATGCTCACAAAAGCACTACCGAAGATCGATTCCTAACAATGAGACAACTAATCGAGTCAAAGATCTACAAGGCGATTGTGATTAAGGGGAGAATATTGGGCTAATCCCAATCTTACCCGTTTACCCATTCGACCGATCAAACCCAATGGGTCAAACAAAGAAAGTCAACCCTTTGACGATTACAAACATAATCTGCTAAATAGCGGTTATATCATAATTGCCATACGGCGATTATTCCCTAACCGACATGTCTCTTCATCATACCTCTTCAACTTGTATAAATAGTTTAGATCTCTGTAACTTTAAGAATGATGACATATTATTGATTTATATAAAAGCATATTTCACAGAACCTTTTATTTCAATATCTGTATTGGTATATTTTGACTTTTGACTTAGTAAGATCATAGATCCTAAATCGTTGAGGCCAACACTTGTTAACTATTGTAAACAAACACCCAGTGTTACAAATGTTACTAAAGTTCATGCTTTAGCTTTAAAAGTTGGTGTTCTTGCTCATCTTCCTACTGCCACGTCACTTGTTATAGCTTACGCACGAGCAGGGCGTTATCTTTCGTCTGTCGCAGTTTTTCGTGAGGTTTTTAACAAAGATGTGGTGGTTTGGAATGCAATGATGACTTGTGCAGTCGAAAATGGAGAACTGTTAGACGCAACGCGAGTTTTTATGAAAATGCTGCGAGGGCGAGTTGAGTTTGATTCTGTAACTCTTGTGATTGTTGTTTCAAACAGGTTAGCGTGTTTACAGTCGCGCATAGTTTAGGATTAAAGTTTGGATTGCTTTCGGGTACTGATTTATGTAATGCGCTTACAAACGCATATTCTAAATGTGGTGAGTTGTGTTTGTCGGAGAATATGTTTGTTGAAACAGAAGTGAAAGACATAGTTTCATGGAACTCGATGATTAGTGGTTGTTTAAGCAACGATCGTCCTGATAAGTCTTTATGGTATTTCAAGAAAATGGTTTTGTGTGGAGTACATTTTGATAATGTGGGATTATCATGTGCTATTGTAGCGTCGACTTGTTTGCAAGATTTGGATATTGGTAAGGTTTTACATGGCTTCGGGTTAAAAAATGAATGTAGTGAGGGTACTCATGTTTCTGTACTAAACGCTCTTGTTTCGTTATACTCCAAATGTGGAGATATTGATGATGCTGTAAAAGTATTTAGATCGATTTCTGCTAAAGATTTGGTTTCTTGGAATACAATGATTAACGGGTTTGCTTCACATGGAATGATTCTTGAAGCGTTTAGCCTCTTAAGACAAATGCAAGTTAGAGGATCAGTACAACCAGATAGAGTGACAGTACTTGCTGTACTTTCATTATGTGCAGAATCCATGTTTTTACAAGAGGGAAAAAGCATCCACGGGTTTGTTATAAGAAGATTCTTTGGATTAGATGTGTCAGTGATTAATAGTCTTATGAACATGTACTCTAAATGCAACCGAATTGATAAATCCGGGAGCTTGTTTGTTTCTTTACAGGATAAAGATTTGGTTTCTTGGAATACAGTGATATCGGGATATGCCCAAAATGGACAACCAACATTTGCTCAAAATATGTTCAAGAAACTGATGTACGAGTGTTTGGAATGTAGTTTATCAACTGTTCTCGCCATTATTTCTTCATGTGATTCACGTGAATCTCTAAAATTTGGTGAGTCGTTACATAGTTGGGCAATGAAATTAGGCTTCTCAAATAGTTTTCTTACGGTTAATTCATTAATTTTTATGTACACGAACTGTGGACACTTGAGAGCTTCTTTTGCATTGTTACAAAGTGTTTCAAGAGATGCTGACACTGCTTGTTGGAATGCTATGATCGCTGGATGCACACAAAATGGGCACTTTTTGGAAGCTTTAGAAACTTTCAAGTTCATGATACGAGAAGCATATGCAAAACATGATCTCGTTACCATCGTAAACGTCGTATCAGCTTGCGGAAATCTTGAATTAGTGTTTAACGGGAAACTGGTTCATGGGTTTGATGTAAAAACTCTGGTTGATGATGATGTTCGTGTAAAGAACGCCTTAATTACAATGTATGGAAGATTTGGGGACGTCGACCATGCAATGTTGGTGTTTGACTCGTGTCACAACCATAACCTTTGTTCATGGAATTGCATCATTTCCGCTCTTGCTCAAAACAAAGAAGCTCAAACTGCATTACATTTGTTTCAAAATATTGAATTTGAACCTGATGAAATCACAAATTCGACAATTTTATCAGCGTGCAGTCATATTGGATCAATTAGAAATGGTAAACAGATTCATGGACATGTTCTAAGATCCAATTTTCATACAAATTGTTACATAGTAGCTGCCTTAATCGACATGTATAGCAACTGTGGAAGGTTAGATATGTCAAATCACATTTTTAATTCCTTACAAGAAGAGAATATCGCAAGTTGGAACTCAATGATTTCTGCATACGGGTTTCATAGCAAAGGTGAAAACGCCATCGAGATATTTAACAAAATGATAATGTTTGGAGAAAAACCGACAAAAACCACCTTTATAAACCTGTTATCAGCCTGTGCCCATTCAGGTTTAGTCAATGAAGGTTTAAGATTTTACAAATGTATGTTTGATGAATATGGTGTGGAACCAGTTATGGAACATCACGTTTGTGTAGTTGATATGTTGGGTCGATGTGGGAGGTTAAATGAGGCATATGAGTTTATAAAGAGTATGCCGGTGAACCCTGATCATGGCGTTTGGGGAGCAATGTCGAGCTCATGTAATTATCATGGCGATGTTGAAATGGGGAAGAAAGTGGGTGAGATTTTGTTTAGCTTGGAACCTAAGAATGCCGGGTACTATGTTTCTTTAGCGAATACATATGTTGGTGCCGGGAGTTGGAGTGATGCAGTGAAGTTGAGAGAGTTTGTGGATGATGTGAGGTTAAAGAAGCCGGCAGGCTGTAGGCTTGTTGATGTTGGTTAACGATATGACTTTATACTTTAAGTCGTCCAATATGGTTAATTGTAATGTAAATTGCTCATGTAAATTACTTAAATTATGAAAAAAGTACAAAATTATGATTAAATCTAAGATTTTGTTTGTTAATTACTTGTTACTGTGTTATTTGCTTGGACTCATACATTTATACATGATGTGTCTAAACAAAATATACAATCAGTTTAAAGAAAAAAAACATACCAATAACAATAACGGTCATGTTTATTCGACTTCTGTACCTCATGTTTATAATTGAACTTGGCTCACTCATCCCACTATCGGGTTAGAAACTGGTATTTCTCAACACATTACATACCAGTAAGAAAACACTGGGAGGCAACAATTTCTTGTGAATACACTAAAATAAGCCATTGGCAGATCCGAAATGGAAAAGAATTTAAAGCTTGATTACTTTTTGCGCGATAAGTTGCTAACAATAGGAAAATCTGGTGCTATATCAACCGGGACCTGCAAGTTTAACCAAAATACATGTCAAATGAGCTTATAAAAAAACAAAGATAAATTCCTGACATATACGCATCTTAAAAGCTGACAACTCGTAAAAATCAAAACTTTCCGTTATGGACTTATGGGACTCACTAGAGTAGACCACTAAATAATTACGAGTGGAGAGCCCAGATGGTATAATATGCCTATGATATTCAATAAGGCGGAATAATGGGCGGGTCGGTTAGCAAGTCAAAATGGGTACTTTTCGGTACCCCGGTTGGGTTGGATTGACCCAAAACATCTTTTCGGTACCCCGGTTGGAGAGCCCAGATGGTGCCCCGGTCGCTTAGCAAGGAAAGTTTATGCTTCAACTATGAGAAATTACACCAAGTGAATTTTACCTGAACTTTTGTCAATTTTTCCAAAGCAACGGTCAAAGGTTGTGTCATTTGACCATATTTTTCAAGAAGCTTTTGTGCTGCATCTTTATCGCCTTTGGCTTGTATGGTAAGTATTTCCCTACTTAAGCTCGTGACCGCATCTTCAATCTATCAGAACACATGAAACGATTCAAATCAATATAAAAATTCTTAATCTGAATTTCCTTCAGTGTCATTTTTAAAATGGGTCAACGAATATTAGGGGATATGTTATCTTTTCAATATCTAAACATAGTTTTAGAGATAAAATACTTGAGAAAACATACCTTATCAAAGTCAACAGAGAATGTTTGGTCAGGAAGCAAAACAAAGGCCCCTTTCTCGAATAACCAGTTAAACTGTAGTGCTTGTCCTTTGCTGATATACATAAATGAAGATCAATAATTATAAGACCAAAAATCAATATAGAAGGAAAAAAAACAAGTGATTAGTGAGTTACCCATGAGCTTCCAGCAAGGTAAGAAACATACATGGACTTCTCAAGGCTCTTTGGAAGTAATTCCTGGTCAACCCAAAAAAAGTCAATCAAAGTTCTATGAAAATATCAAGTATATAACTACATTTATCCCAAATTCCGGCTAAACATATGAAGGATGACAGAAACGCCATGAAAATTTTAAAAATACAAAAATTTCATGCTGACACCTCATCGAGTATAACTGTCTTTTCCTCAATTATAAGGGTATGTTTTTGGCCGGAACTGGTATAAATTAAAGAGTATTTCTACAATGCCCTTACTAACCTTTGCAATAAGGAAATTGAGGGCCCAAAGGCCAACAATGTCGGCTTTAGCTTCTTCAAGAGCAGAGTGAAGTTCTTGTAGCTCCTGTTTCATCAAATACACAAAGAAACAAATTAAATAATGTCTCCCGTGAATTTCAAAATAGAGTTTTAAAACAAAACTGAGAAACTGACCAATCTCACGGTAGAGCTCTGACCACTTGGAAGTGTAATTGTATGTGGTCCGATCCCATGACAACACTCGTGACATATGGTGTGAGTGAAAAAGGAGTCAAAGTCAACAAGCTCTCGTTGTTCCTTTATAATACACAATTCAGCTATAGGCTGAAGAATTAGCTTGAACCTGTTTCGGAAAATAAAATTGGTAAATTTATTAACTCAACTTCATTCTAAAAGGTTTTAACTATTGTAATAAAATAATATGGAAGAACATAATCACAGGTTTGATGACTTTACTTTGCCTCAGAAACATTCTTCAGCATGACCATTGATGACCCACGATCTTTTACAATACGCTCATCATTCGGAAGATTAAAGGCAACAGTTTGAGGTCCTTTTACATCCTTCATCAACATAATAAAATAATATCATACTTTAATCATATATTACGGGTCAAACAGGTAAAATGAGACAGGGAACATGCCAAATGGGTCCACAAAGTCGCTAGTCACCCTAAGTGTATTTATAAAGCATAATAGTGTCCGCATAGATTGGCATGATCTAGTGGTATTATGTATTAGACTGATAACATGTTTACTAAACTATCAGGCGGGTCAAAGGTTGAATTTTTATGGATGGAGAGCTCACCCCTGAATTGTATACAAGCTGAATGACGCGAATAGGTGCAGATATCACATCTTTTGATTTGTACATGTCATCCATTGGAAGATTTTGTTCCAAAACCTACATAATGGAATTCGTTATATAAACAAAAGCATCATTTTTTATAAATATACTATAATTAAATTAGCTCATGAGCATAATCCAAATTTGTACCTGCAACTGATTCCCAAACAGTTTGAGTTGAGTGGTTGCTTTATCATCCCGAACACCAATAAATGCCTCAAATGTGGCCTAAGTACACAACAAAGAGAATTATAGAATAGTTGAGCTTATCCTGAACATCAATAAACGCCTCAAATGTGGCCCAAGTTCACAACAGCGGAAATATATATAATATTGAAAACACAGTGAATGATGCACACAAGAATAAAAGAGAATACTTTTTCTTTATGCCAATAATTACTTGTAAGATTGGAACACAATTGTTACTCGAGAAGACAAAAATTGAAACTTGATTTATTAAGCTTGAAACTGGCAACTAAATGAAGAAGAGAAAAGATTACCTTGTATCCAAAAAGAACATCTTCATAAGTCTCGTATGGGCCAATAGTAACATCCAATTTAGAGTCCTTAAGAAATTGAAAAATGCATGCAGTTAGAGCTATATAAAAAATAGTGATATAATAGTGTCGTGTGTACTGACCAATTCCATCCAGGCTATATCAGAGTCATAATAGTCATTTGAGAGGAAAGCATCAGCCTTGCTATGTAACAGTCGCTTCAAACTACAAGATCGCATATGATTTTGTTAAAAGCGTGTACTAATAAATATATATGAATCGGCAAAAGTTTAAATAAGAATGTACCTAGGGGAACTAGTCAAATCCCCTGCTTTACGTAATAATTCAGCGGCTTTTGTGATATAGGCAGAATATTCTTGAGAATAAGGGACGATACTAAGATCACTGGTCCTATTGGAATGAGTGTCATTCTGCCTTTTTATAACATTGAAAAAACCCGTTGCTTCTTGTTTTTCCTTCTCTGAAAGCCCTTTCATCCATATTTCGAATTCCTGCCACAATAAACGAAATGGTTAGTCACTAGTCAGGTGGCGAGATAGGTGTAATCGGTCAATTCAGGTTGACCTGAAAGCTTTTTTTACCCAATTTTTGAACTTTTAATACTTCAACTAAATTTGATTACATTAAAACGTTATTACAATTATTAAAACAATGCGATATAGGCGGTTTTATGCATAAAATATTACATGTATGGTGACATTTTAACCCATTTGACCCATTTTTAGATGAAAATATAATTTGACCAGTTTAAGATAAAACACGAATCAAAAAGGATTCTATCCAATTTACATCTCAACTTAATAGCATATAAACCACATTTTCCACAAACACAATTTGAATGAATTTATAGACATAAAAAACGGATACCATTTTATCCATATCTGGAGGGTAGAAGCTAGCACCGGGTGGCTTCAAAATGGGAAATGCAGCTTTATATTCAACACCTTTCCATCCAGCCACTTGTTTTGTTGCTTCAGGAAGCAATCTGACAGCAGAGTCTGCAGTTGTCAAAAACGCTTCATTTTCATCAAGACAAGACCTGCAAAATACACATACAAGATTCAGCTTTTTGATATCACATATCAGAAAGAGTGACAAGTACAGTAATACGAGAAGATCATATTGGATATATGCTATAGTACTTTTAGGGGCAGTATCTTACCATGGACTCTTGTTTATCGAATAATATTTCCATTTTAGCATGTCCAACTCAGATATTTCACCCGCGTCCGTTTAACCATCCCCTTAAAGATGCGTTGTTGTACCAAACCTAATTCAAGGGAAAAAAAGAGCAGAAAGGAGGACTAAATATTTAACCAAAATGTTTACCTCAAATTTTCAAAATATAACATAGATAAATCATCATTCAGTAAAGTAATCACATGCGTATAAAACTTTAAAACAATATTAATCCATAAGTATTTAATAGTTCAATAAATATACCTGCTTGTAAAAAATATCATCCATTATTTTCGCGGCATGAATGAGTAAGGCCAGAACTTCCTTGTCCTCTTCTGACAGACCGGTCAACTGTCATAGAACGTTTAGTTAAATTCCTTTATATCTTTTTAGCAGTTATGGTTAACAGATATAAGTGGGAAAAGAAAACCTCTGCTGTAAGTGAGATCGGAGCATAACGAGCGAGCTTTTGTTGCAGAAGCAAACTCTTACTTTTCGCATTTTCTTGGTACCTATAAAAGTTGAGACATCTACTTTATACGGATATACAATAAGTGTACCTTATGGATTTGAAATGGTTCACGATTCACTAATTAGAAATAAAGGATGATATAACAGTGCTTATATGGTCAGGATGTACCTTTTGGTGATTATATCAAATAGTTGACCATATGGCCCATCAACATTATAGGGTGCATAATGAGGGTCTCTGTTAGCGAGTAAGTGCTTGTACTCTTCAACTGAGATATATTTAACGGCTGAAACCTCAGATTCCTAAACAAAAACACAAATAAACTTTGATTGATCAACCTTTTTTTGCTACTAACAATGAGTTGCTACTTTGGTATATCTTCGTTACCTGAAGAGTAAAAGCTTCCAAGGGGATGGGGTCTAGTATTGTCACGAGATAAACATCATCAAATTCATTATCGATGAACTTTCCGTCATTTGTAACACTACAATCAAATGCGAGACATCAATCACATAACATCTAAAAATGGAAGATTTATCTGCTTATGTTAGAGTTATTAAGCTCTTATAAAAACCACTTTGGTACTTGATTATTAAAAACAGATAACTACCCGAACCCGAAGATTCCATGCACAGCAAACGGTTCCCATTATCAAAAAAATAGCAGGCTTTTTATATAATTAAACCAACACGCTGATCATATAAAAGGTTTACCATTCTTGTAGAAAAACAAACAGCAATTCAAACGCATCGTTTGGGAGGGTTACACCTAGCTCTTCTTGAAGCTCTCTCCTGCAAGCATACAACATAGATTCATATTAAATGATGCTAAGTTAGTAAGTTCTAAGGAAATAAGTTAAGCACAAGTGTTGCAAAATGACACAAGAGAGACACCAAACAATCTTTTCGTGACTCTGATGCAGAGAAAAAAGCTACAATGGCTAAAACTGGATAAATGAAACGCATGTTGGTACTACGCTTATGCATAAAGTTTCTGGTTTATCATTGGGTCTGATTTTGTACCTCGCTGTGATAAGGGATGTATCACCAGCAGATACATGACCTGCACTAGAAATATCCCACAATCCGGGCCATGAATCCTTGCAATCAGCACGTTTTTGGAGTAACAGTTGCTGTGTACTTTCGGCAAAGATCCACACGTGAACGGCTCGGTGGTAATCACCATCTCTGTGAACAGCACTTCTGTACAAATTAAGTATTAATATGTTACATTATGTACTCATCTATCCACATTATACATATTCCACGCTGATAATTAGACTCAAACTGATAAGACCTACTCAAAACTTGTAGAAAATTTTGATAGTCACATAATGTTGCAACAAAAAAGGCTACAAAAGATGAGTTGTTTGAGGGGCATTTGGGATTGCTTACTAAAACTGCTTATCTTCTATTGCTTTTTAAATGACCAGTTCAAAATACACAACTCCAAACTGCTAATAGGCTTATTGCTTTCGGAAATAAGCTGTTTAGCATAAGCAACTCCAAACTGCTTATTCAAAACAGCTTATTGCATTTACAAATAATCAGATTAGCAATTTGGATAAGCAATCCTAAACACCTTCAAAACTGTTCATTTGCTGTATCCAAACACATTAAGCAAATAAACAGTTTCAATCACCAATCCCAAACCCTTCACTCACAAATAATCAGTTAAGCGATCGCAAACACTCTAGGGGTGTCTGGATCAGCTTATTTTATCGGCTAATGAGCTTATTTGAATCCGGAAAAGCTCACTTATTTCAGCTTATGAGCTTCTCATAAGCCAAAACAAACAGTCGTACGAGCTTTTCCAGATTCAAATATGCGCATAAGCCGGCAAAATAAGCTTATCCAAACACCCCTTAGAAATGTAGATACTCAAGCAATTACCCTCAATTAATCAAATAATCAGTTTCACTATAACTAAACACTATATAGAATATAAATAAACCAATACTCAAGAAAAAAAAGTCAAACCTTTGACTTTTAAAATTCAAACTTTATACAAATTTTGTTTAAGCTTATTTTGGTAATTATAAGCTTATTGAATCAGCTTATATCTCATACGCTATTTTTTCTCACTTACTTTTCAGCTTATGAGCTTATTTTCCAAACTTAAGACATATTAAGCTCATAAGTCAAAACTCAGCCCAACCCGAGCGTAGGGCGACACCTCCAACAAGAGTATGTGCCGAATCAAGGGGGTGTTTGTTTAAGCTTATTTTCGGACCTAGAGCCAATGTGGTTGCGGCTTATTTTTTTTTCGGTAAATTAAAATGGATTAATCATTTATGACATTTACAAAGAGGTGGACGACAAACGGGCAACAAGCTGCGCCGCTAGCCCTTTTTGAATAGCAAAACTAATCCTTTTGAAAACTACATCTATGGATCTAGGTGTCATAATATTTACTATCCATAACCCGTTGAACTCTGTTGAAGAACTCCACTGCCTCAGGTGCAAGGAAACCAAAAGTATCAAAAGCCAAAGGGATAAAAATATGTTAGAAACACACCATTACTCGTATATATGAAATATAAGCCTAGAGTCAAATTAGCTTAAACAAACAAACAAACACCTCCTTCCTTAAACGACATTTATCTATAACATGTTACTATCACTAATTATAATCAATAGTTAAAGTAAAAAATATAGAAATATAAAAAGGGTATCTTTTATACTATAAAACAAGAAATGATTGAACCACCTGGGTTTAGAAAAACCGGTTTTGAGACCAGTTTTAGTCAATATGTCAAACTCTTCTTCTTGTAACTGATGATCTCCATCGCCCATGTTCGTTATTTAAAATTTGTTTAAGTTAATGATTTTGACTAATTAGAGATGGGTTTGATTAAATTCCAAACCAGTGTTGAATAACAGAATAATTTGTGTTTGGGTTTTTGGGCATATATTCATTTTCATTTTAAAGTTATTGGTAATTGGTGGCCCACCTATTAATAATAATAATACAATATACTTGTTTTTGTTATAGATAAATATGGAATGGATGTCCATATCTATTAGAGGTGAGGGAGTGGTCACCTAATACCTGCTGGAGTGTCATCTACATCCAATAAAACGCTTACACATCAAAAGTCTTCGAATTTTACCCTAACCATACCTAAGTGGAGGGAGTGGTCACTTGCGTGACTACCGATTTTTTTTTTTTCATACATAAAATCACATGATATTTAAAATAAAAACATACCATTTCATTAAATAAATAAAAAAACACATTACATAATACTTAAAAAAAAACATAACATAATACTTAAAAAAAAACATAACATAATACTTAAAAATAACTACATTAAAATAAAAAAAAAAAAAAAAAACCCATTAATTATCGAGATCACGTGAGTATTGACGCGTGCTCGTCTTCCGTGAGATCATATCGAAGGCGGTCATGGAGAACTTAAGATGGAATAATGCATTGAATTGGAAGAATCGGAAGACATTTTGGTAATTACTTTTTGTTTTGAGAGATTTTTAGTGTGTGTTTTATTTGAAAATAATGAGAGTAATATTTGGTTTTAAAGGGAATTTTTTTTATTTGAAGCACCAAAAGAGCGTTTGGCTCACAACGGTCAAAATCCCATCCAAAATCACCAAATAACACTCGGCCAGTAAACCGATTTTTGTACCCGATTTTCATACGAAGAGGGCGGCGATGTTACCGATCGGGTACACCTACCCGATTTGGTACCCGATGCCCACTCCCTCCCCTCTTAGTATTAGTAATTATCTTTATTAGAGAATTGTATCTTGTGGGATACTCCAACTTGTACTATAAATATAAGCCTCCTTAAGAGATGAATAATAATAATTTCTCGATTCTCTATTCCATTGTTCTTTATATTCTTGTTATATTTATTTATTGTTCACAACACGTTATCAGCACGCTCTAAAAGTGTTTTTAGTTGCTAAAGCTTTACTAAAGAAGAGTTTGATGACAAGGACGAAGAAACCGATTTATCTTTTCGTTAAATTCCACTGTTCGATTTAAGAAAACAGTTAGTTTGATCCCATGAGGTAATTCTTATACCATTGATATATATTAATTCCATACTACTTGTTAATAGCATATACGATTATTGGAAACTAAACAAGGTGTACGTGATAAGGTACTATAATTTTATGTGTGCTTGCGATATTATAGCTCTAAATAGCCCTAAACGTTTTAGTTTTTCTTTTTTTAATTTTATCTTGATGGTGCTATCTATGCTAAATTTAAATATATATTTTTAATTAGATTCATGACAACCATAAATCTTATACAATGACAATGACTTTTTAATAGGAATCTTTAACGAAGGTAGTTAAATATTTAGATGACTATTTATTTTTGCATAAGTATCTTTACACTCTTGGTATGAGTTTTGCAACTCGTTAATGATGTTTTACAATCGCTATCGTTATCACTTATCATTGCATGTAAAATTTATTTTGTATACCTTTTATGCGATTGGAATTCTAGCTCACATAAAACTTGTTATGCTGATTAATCTAGTTTTTATATAATGATAATGTTTTTTTGTTTATGATATAAAGTATGAATAGCCCCTTAGGCCTTAGAAAGATAACCCCGATCAAAGTGGAGAACATGAATTGTGTATTTGATATATAGTGGTGCATATTATAAAAGAAAAGAAAAAAACAATATTTAGACTTGACTACATCTCAATCTAAAAGAATGTCTGAATACTGAAGATGATTACCTAATTGTTTTAGAGTTCTTGTTGAATAAAAGTACGTACAAGCACTTGTATGTCTCGTATATTTGAATTATGGCATTTGTGAAAGTAAAAGTTATTTATGGTTGGGTTCAGAATATGAATGACACTGGAAGTCGCCAATATTAAAAATAGAGTCAAGGTTTAATATATATATTAATAAAGTCTAAACCCGATTACTAAGTTGATTCATACATTGTTATAAGCTGCTGAAGGTCATAATAGATGTGTGAATACAAAATTTAAAAGTTGCTTGTACTAGATGGGTTGTAAGTACTAGATAATTGATGAATATATGTTTTTGCTTGTATACTATGCATGTGATATATGCTTAGCTATGATTTAAAACTACTATGCTTACTTGTGAGTTCGATTTTTAACCGGATAATACTCAAAACAAAACCTTTATCTAATTCCGTGAACATAAAAATAAAATAAAATAAAATATGAATCACTATATCATACATTGTATTAATATGAAGTTATTCGAATAAATCTCTATATGGGTTATAAATTTATTAGTCTTATCTTCGAATAAAGTGACTAAGAAGTAACCACATGACCTAATACATGTAAAAAAAAATTAACGAGCTTTATAAGTATCATAAGTATAACATTATGTCAAATATTTACCTTAAGATATTTCAAGTAAATAAATGTATAGGTGTATGTATCTCATGCCTTAGTTTCTTTCTCATCATATCTTGAAGAATACTTTCATATTTGACAATGTATCATTATAGCCGTCCAAATGAACATGCTCCACAATTTAAAATAAATATGAAAAGTCATTGTAAAGATTTTGATCTGAGATGTGTTTAAAGTAAATGAAACCGAGTTTATTATGTGTCTTGCTTATCATGAAATTTTATTTGTTTGCATGTAAGACATATGATTAATTGATTATGTATAGATCATACTTTATTATTTGATAATGTTGTAGGATAATGCCAATATTAAATTAAACTATGTGAAAATTATTAAAGTGCTTATATCATTTTGACTGGAGAAATGTGATGTTGTATTGAGATATTCATTCTCTTGATGAAGTATAACTTGGTATATAACTTGTTTTATGAAGTCATCTATGACGTCAAATTTTGCCTATATGCTCTTATATTTGCGTGATCGTCAACTTGCTTTAGTTAAATTATGTAAAGTGCGACAACAATTAGCATCTAATATTTACGTTGATATGCATTAAAGTGATATATGGTTTGCCTATACCGGTGTGCTAATCAAAGTTGGTGTGATTTGAGTTGATTCCACAAACATAAAATCTTACATATGTGAAATAGTCATTAACACATAATTAACAAAGCAAATAATTAATGCATTTCGCAAAACAACCGCTAGGTTGTTTATTTGTGATAATTTCACCAAAATGCTTTGGTACCCTCTATAAATAGACATTAATGATATCATCTATTGTTGCAAGATTTTAAGTTGGTGAATAAACTAGGCCACTTGGTTATTTAGTAATTCGTTTATGTGAAGATAAGGTTACTTATGAGGATATTTTTATACTGAATTGATATTTCTTGCTTATAGAAGAAGTACTATTAACTTTGTCTCATTAAATAAAATGTCATGTTATTGAGTTGTAATGAATGTGTGCATCATTTATTATGTGGTTTTATTTGCTTATGAGACCTTTTAATGAATAATTAGTTGTATATACGCATTTAGAAAATTGTGTAAGTTCACTTATATAAAAGACGTGTTTCTTGTTTAATGATGCTATAGGCTTATGGAATATCACATTAGTACTATGTAAAAGATATGAGAGAGCTCATACATATGTTCTCCATATTATTCGATTTTTAGAAATAAGTCAAGTGCAATCGAAGCAGATGTGGTCATAAACTAGAGTTTATGAGCCAAGATTATTTCTTGGCATGACCGGTTGGACCATACCGGATCAAGGATGATGCGAACTATATAAAAGAACCATGAGTTCTTTGTGATTTAATTATTTTTATTGTTCTAAATGAAAGTGCATTGTTCATGTATCACCACTCAGTTAAGTAAGGACTTTGTCCTATAAATTTGGAAAAATATAAAGGAGATGTATGTAGGCCTATACATCCACCATGTGGATCATTTTGAGTTTTAAAATTGATGCATCGTCAAAATGATCATCAAATACGCAACTTAAGTTTAGCGTGATTAATGGCTCGACTTATAAAAGGCGTGCTTGGTTTTCCAAATTATATATTTAAGAATGGTGGTTAACACTTCCAAGTATTGGGCGATTATTGGAATAAGTGTTGAACTTTTATGTAGCCCATGTTCTACGCGAATTACTTTTGTTGAAACGTTTATAAAACGTTTTCAGTTGATTGCAAAGCCAATAATATTATGAAAGCAAAAAAAATAGTCTATGGGGCATGTTATAACATATGAAATTCGCATCTTGCCATTAATCTATAATGAATCCTCCCCGTTAGAATGGTTTTGGTCACAAACCATATTTCCTATGTAAGATTTTGTAATTGTGCGATATATAGTAAATCCACCACAACATACAAAATGGGATGTTTAAATTGATAATTCATTCAGGGGGAGAGAATGAGCAGCGAGAAATTTGGAATAAATTATGATAACATAAATGTTGATCCTCACACTAATGAATATGGACTTTAAGTTAAAGGGACAATTTATATTCCAAATCTAGTAATTGCCAGACATGTTTAGTTACCTAAAGAAGTGACTAGATCATATATACGCTGCTAGTGCTCCAATTATAATGTATGTCCCAACATAATAACCAATGATTGGTAGTAAGTCTATGGCATGTCTGCAACGTGATAGACTAATCGATTCCATATAAAAGTCCTCGAATGAAAAGATAAATGGAGCATGAAAACTAATATGGTTAAATCGAGGTAACAAAGACCCCATAATAGTCTCCTAACGAGACACTAGACATGAAGGTGATTGAAAAACCCCGGGTACGTGAAAAACTATGAGATCTCAATAAATGATATAATGCAATGTCTAGTAAAGTATGGAATCGAAAAGTAATGAATCGACGTCGATAGTACTATTAGTTCGATAATGTGCATTGTAGTGATTATGTAAATAAATAAGATAGCGCTATAATCATGGTGAGGATCATGAAAGTATACCTGCAGGAAGTGCAGATGTATAAATGAGTGGCCACAAGATGTAAAGACGCAAAGAAGTAATGAAAATTTAAAATCTCTTGTGATGAGACATGGTTACTGAGACTTGAAGTCCGTAAATATGAATGTGCAAAATTATTGGATATGAATCAGTCTTTATGAGAAAGTGAAATTAAATTATGCATAAGTTATAAGTGATGGCACACACATATTTTCTCAAAGACTTGTAAATGATCATGCATATACATGTTCACATGTGGTGGATCCAATAATGTATTTAGTAAGTCTGGCAAAATAAAAAGTAATGGATATGCGTCTAAATGATAAATGAATAGAGCTCATGTGAGATTTTATTATAAGATATAAAATGCAAGAAGCATGCTAGTGATTTTTAATGCTTAGAGCATATAAGAAAAGTTCTCGAGAACTTTATTTGATTATCTTGAATCAATCATATTATTAGGCATATATGTTATAATCGACTTAGAATATACTCACTGAAAATTGTGCCATAAAATAACTATGTTTGCCTATGTTACTTTATAAGACGACTTGGTCTTCAATATGATGTAAGAGCTTCGAAGGTGATTGAATGCTTAGAAATTGAACCTTGAAAGAAAAGATAGTTTGTGCGATTTTACTAATTGAATATCTTAAGGATGCAATCCTTGAACATAATGAAAGCTAGAGAAAGATGCTAAATAACTATATATGGATAAATGACGCTCATGTTTATGAGGTTACATGATGCTAAAAGACCCCTTGATTTATAAAGATGATGATCACAAATATAGATTTAAAAGTGTGATACTAAAATGCGTATGAAACGATTGAAGTTCTCGCTAGTGGTCATACATGATATAATATATCATTCATTTTGAATTTATTAGCAATGAATAACTAATGAAGTATGATGATATACTTGCATGAGATGTATGACATAACGTAATATGAATATGCGAACAACATGTAGAGAATATTTATTTATGTGACTCTATCAAGACACTTTAATGTGCATTTCAGTGACTCAATGAGCTTAAGTGATGTGATCATCAGGGGGAGAGAAGATACGCGTTGCACTCTTTTCCCCTTGACCACGGTTTTGTCCCCACAGGGTTTTCCGACAAGGTTTTTAATGAGGCAACATCCCCAATGGGTTTTATCTAGTAAGGTTTTAACGAGGCATAATCCTCAAATGGACATCCAAGGGGGAGTGTTATAGATAAATATGGAATGGATGTCCATATCTATTAGTATTAGTAATTATCTTTATTAGAGAATTGTATCTTGTGGGATACTCCAACTTGTACTATAAATATAAGCCTCCTTGAGAGATGAATAATAATAATTTCTCGATTCTCTATTCCATTGTTCTTTATATTCTTGTTATATTTATTTATTGTTCACAACAGTTTTGTTTGTTTTTTGTTTCGTATTTTATATTGTGGTTTCTTTGATTTTTACGGATCTTGTTTTTGGGTTTTTTTTAAGCGAGTCATGTCTTTGTAGGTTTAAATTTTTACGGATCATGTCCAAATTTTAACCCAAGTTCAAACGATCGTTAAAAATGATATAACTTGACATTATTGGACTAACGTGAGGTTAACGTTGTAATTTGGGTTTTCTTTCTAAAAATGTAAACCACAAGGACGATTTATGTAATTTACTCTTTAAATAAAAATAAACTTTTTTAATTTTATTATACAAATTTTTTTTATTTTTATTATATTAATGTAAAAAAAATAAAAAATAAATAAAAACTTGTTTTTCTAGAAAAATTTATTTTATTAGAAAAAGTAATTTTATAATAAAGTTAAAAAAAATTAATTTTATTATAATAATTTTTTTTCTTAAAAACTGTTTTTAAAAAAATATATAATTTTATTAAATTTTTTTTATAATAAATTTAAAAAAAGATTAAAAAAAATTATTTTTTTTAATTTTATTACAAAAACGGATGAAAGCGTAAAAAAAACATTTTTATACGCTTTCATCCATTTTAATACGTTTTCGTTGGTTTTTATACGTTTTCGTTCGTTTTTGTACATTTTTATATGTTTTCGTCCGTTTCTATACGTATGTGTATGTTTTATACATTATTATACGATTTTTTGACGTTTTCAACGATTCTTTTCGCTTTTGAACGTCATTATACGTTTTTATCCCTTTTTGTACGTTTTTTTTCATACATTTTTTATGGTTTTTATCCTATTTTATACGTTTTTTATAAGTTTTTATATGTTTCGTTTGTTTCGTACGTTTTTGTATGAAAACGCACAAAACGTACAAAAACGTATTAAAAACGCACAAAAATGTACAAAAAGCCTATAAAAATGAACAAAAATGGATAAAAACATGTAAAACGTATAATAAAGTCCAAAAAGGGGGAAAATTGTATAAAAATGGATGCAAACGTACAAAAACATGCAAAAACGGACGAAAACTCATTAAAACGTATAAAAAAGGAAAAAAAAATACAAAAAACGTATTAAAAAACCGTTTAGTATATAAGCCCAATTTTTTTTGAAAAAGAAAGGTTTTTTTTTAATTAAAATTTTTTATTATAATATAATTAAAAAAAATTCCTATAACAAAATTGAAAAAAGTTTTTGCTTTTTTTGTTTTTTTTAGGAGTAAATTACATAAATCGTCCTTGTGGTTTTTATTTTGAGAGGGAAAACTAAAATTACAAAGTTAACCCTCACGTTAGTTCATCAATGTCAAGTTAGGTCCTTTTTAATGATCGTTTGGACTTGGGTCGAAAATTGAACAGGATCCTTGAAAATTAAAAACCACAGAGACATGACCCGCTTAAAAAAAAGCAGATAGACAAGATCCGTAAAAATCAGCAAACCACAAGGACGATTTATGTAATTTACTCTATTTTATATTATGTTTTGTATGTTTTTCTTTTTTTTTTAAATATTGTATGTGTTGTCAAATTTTATATTTTTTTATACTTTTTGTTTCGTAATTTTATATATATAAATAAAAATAATTTAAAAAATAAGAATATTTGAATCATGTTAGGGTGTGTATATAAAAGGAGCATAAAATAAATCAAGAAACAAGAAATGAATGAACAACTCTTCCTCTTCTTCTTCGTGTAACTGGTAATGATCATCATCTCCATTACCCATGCTGCTAATTGTTTTGTTAATGATTCAAATTCAAAATTACTAACTTTTATTAAGGAAATTTCATTCCCTTTTTCAATCATGAGAGTAGGAGTGTTATCGGGTGGTCTTATTGAGTCGGGTTGATTCGGGTTTGATCAGATAATACTAACCCGCCTTCGACCTTGCAAAGAATAAAATCACAATAACACTAACATAACATAGTAATTGGCGTCCATAATATTTGTTGTAGTAAACATAACACCATCAGTAGGCTTACAAAATGATATATAACCAGTAAAGATATGATGTCATTTACTGCGCACTAGCGCTTGACACCATGGACAAAGTGATAATTCTAAGGAGTAGGCAAACCTCTTGTAACACCCCAACCCGATAAGGGTCCGAATGTCACAATATGGAGTCATATCAGAACATACTAATAAAAATGCAAGCCGAAGTCTTATTAAATAAAATACCAAGTCATGTAAACGAATGACTTACAAAGGAAAATACATAATCCAATATGTTTAAAAGATACGAAATATCAAAACAAATGCTCTTCCAAAAGAATCCAAAAACAAATAAGGGAAACTAGGGTCGGTTCACTCAAATGCTCCTACTCTCAGCCTATCAAAGCCCAGCATCCCACTTGGTACCTGTCGCATGGAAAAGAAATGCGGCTGAGCTTAAAAAGCCCAATGAACAGATATAACAAAACAAAAGCTAAACAAAATCAAAAATACAAAACAAAACAAAGGAGGCTGATAACAAAGTCGTAGCGAATGAGCACAATGAGTCTATGAGTCAATGAGGAACCTGAAGAACACAATAATAATAGATATCAAGAAGGAACAGAAATCAAAGAAGACCAAAGCAAAGCAAAGCAGCGAATCATTGAAAAAATATAAGCACATATAAATAACCAAACATACAGGTACCGAACATTAACAAATAGGGGTTGATAAACATCATCATAAACAAAACAAGTAACCAAATAGTGTACAAGCATAGCAGTCAGCTTATCAACTAAACATAAATGTGGCAACACAAATAAATCAGATAGTCAAAATACATATAAGCCAAGTTGCATTCTATAAGCAAGCGGAAGCAACTAAATTGAATATAAGCATGGCAATCACACAAGTCAGATAACCCACAGTTAATAAACAGAACAAGTATCATAATCAGGGGAAAAACTAACAGCAGTATAAGCATGATAGTCACATGTATCAGGTAGGAATACCAAACGAACATCATAATTGAATGAACTAACCAAACAAGAATATAGCATGGCAACGAAACAAGTCAACTAAACAGATAACATAAGTTGAATCAAATTCCATCATTAACGGTAGCATGAATTGAAACGTAAGCATGTCATATCAACAAGTTAGGTAAACATCAATTACTAAGCCAAACCAATGTCGTAAGCAACGGGTTAATACCAACCAAAAGTACAAGAATGGTAGTCACAATTAGCAGATAGGAATACTAATTGATAATCATAGCCCTAAAAATAACTGAAGGAGGTATACATGGTAAACGGATGAGTCAAATAATTACATACCAGCATGGCAAACGGGTAAATAAATTAGTCACATAATAGCATGGTAAACAGGTAGTCACATGAATCATATAATAGCAGGGTAAACAGGTAGTCACATAAATCATATAATGGCAGGGTAAACGGATGAAGTGGTAATCTGAAGTATAAGCTTGGTAGTCAACCCAAAATGGAATGAGAGTATGACAAATCAAATGAACTGAGTATAGTATGGTAGTCGGATGAATCACATAAGGATACTGAGTGAATGAGTAATCAACGGAAAACTAAAGATGAGAAATACAGAATATGGTGCATTGTGGAATAACAGAAGGTACAATATAGGTGTATCAAAAGTGTAAAGGTTGTCAGAAATTTACCACGAGCCCCATAAACAAATCAAATCATATCATATCATAAGTAACCATGGAGTAGCTAGCTCCCAGAATGTGAAAGACGTGTATTGCACACAAGCATCAATCACCAGATAAATCAATCATGTCATATCAGATCAGATACAAAGAAAATCTAGGATGCATCCATACGGCACTGCAGAAATCATAGTGGCCAAATACATATCTTGAGCTCATAAACATATAACAGAAAAGGGACGGGATGGTTCATCACTCGACCACCCTGGAGTCATGCCGTTGGTGCATCAATGACATGGCCATGTTACCTTCATGGCTAGGGAAAATAGCTCGGGTATCAAAATGAAGGGTCAAAGGCAAAGTCAAAAGTTTGGCAAAATGTCTAAGTCATCAGAATATCACAGGTTCATAATCAAAGGTTCACAATCAAAGGTTCATAGAAAAGGTTCATGGCAAAGGCTCAATTCAAAGGTTCACATCAAATGGTTCAAGGTTCATAATCAAAATAGCTAAAGATCAAAAGATGTGTAAGAGATCATGAGAAACCTTAAGAGAAAGGTCAGAATAACTGTACCTTATCCAAAGCAAGTAAACAGTAAAAGAAAGGTCACAAGATGATCATTCCCGCTTCACGAAACCTATACGAATTAAATAACGTTTATTATAATCAGATTACCCATTTTAGACGGCTTTCCATTTTAAGTAGGTTTCCAGTTTTAGCAAGTTTCCCATTTTAGTAACTTTTCACATTGAATAAGTTAAGGTATAATTAACTTATCATATTTTAGGGTTTTAAGTGTTATTTAACAAATTTTAGGGTTTAATGTTTATGTTATTATTTGCAAAACACATAACTTTTACCCGTATTCGTAATTAATTAGGGTTTCATAAACCATAAATCATACAAAGGTCCCAATGTACATTAGAGGTCACCAATTATCATTTTAGTAGTTTAATAGTTGTTTACACAAGTTCATAAGGTTACACGCATCCCGGATTAATTTACAAACACTTATGCATACCAAAAGTTAAAACATGTATTTAAGTCATATTCAGATTTATTTACTAACATCAGGCCTGTTTTATAACCATTTAAATAAAATAGCTAGGCATCAATTCAGGTCCCCCAATTTGACACAGAACTACCTATATGCCTCTAGTTTATGTGAATTTTCCCAGAATTTATAGACATTATGGAAAACTAGAAGGGGGTTGAATAGTTTTGCCAATTAAAACTTCCTTTTAATCTATTTAGATCGACTTATGTCAATCTATTTGGATGTGTGTGTTGGATGTTGATAAACAAGCATATAAAGTTATGTAATGAAAAGATAAGAGTAAGAAACACAAAACCACAACGCGAGTATTTATAGTGGTTCGGCTACAAAGACACCTTCCTTGCCCTACTCCACTCCCCGAGTCACCTACTCGAGAGTTCGTAAACACTACACCAATCTACTTATGGCGGAGAAGCCTTCACAACGTCGCCTACCCTTTTTCCGGTGCTAGGCTAACCACCGGGTTCTTTCACTCCAAGGTGAACAACACCAACACAACGTCGTCTACCCTTTATAAGGTACTAGGCTAAGTACCTAGTTCTTTCACACCAAGGTGAACCACACCTACACAACGTCGCCTACCCTTTATCAGGTACTAGGCTAAGCACCTAGTTCCATTGCAATGTAGGAACTACTACCCAACACTACACCAACGACTAATCCCAAAGGAGATCAACTCCTTTCTACAACATCATCAAGGATATCAATATCCTTGGATCTAGTACTAATCTATCTTGTACATCGAAACACACCATATCAAATGTACATCTAAGGCACCTTTCACTAATGCCTTTAACTAGATCTTCAAGACACCCTTCACTAATGTCTTGTGTCTTGACTTCCAAGCACCCTTCACTAATGCTTCTAGTCTTGACTTCTAAGCACTTATCACATGTGCTTATGATATGGACGATAGGTACCCTTCACTAATATCTTCGTCTTGACACTTGAGACACCATTCACAAATGTCTTCAACACTTCTTAGAAAAGAAAAACAATCACCAACAAGAAGACTTCAGTAGTCTTGATGATGAGAAAGCATGGCAACTCGTGGACTTGAGCTTGCTCGACTTCAAAGGTGGTGATCTTGCCTTTAAGAGGAACCTAGAAGATCACACAAAAACAAAACTACAAACATAGATCTCTTGGATATGAGGTTAGAGAGTTTTTAACTCTAGGGGAAAGTATGTTAGAAAGGGGTAAGAAACAATGAAGAAATGGCTCACTATTTATAGAGAAAAAATTATACTGTTCCTCGGATCCCTTCCACAAGGGATCCGTCTAGCGTAAAGCTAGGGATCCGTGGGACGCTCCTCTTTACCCATGGGTATTTTGGTTATGGGTCATGGGTCATGGGTTGATCCATGGGTCTTTAGTTAAATACAATGTATCTCTTGAGTGCAATGCACCTAGTCACATGGGTATGGGTCAAAACCATGGTTATGGATATTATCCATATATGATATAAGCATGATGTCATGCAATGGGTTATGGGTCAAGCTCCATGGGTCATGGGCTTTGGGTTTTACCCAACTACATTCAATGTATTTGCCCAATGGGTTATGCTACTTAAGTTTCTACCCATTTATATTACCCAATATACTACATACTAGTTATGTATATATTTTACCCAAATATGTAAACACTAGTTGTTGTACATATGTCATATTAAATCATAAAATCACTTATACTTGTTTTAGTGTTTTATGTGAAAATGTGAATATGTTAGAAACTATTAGTTCAAACCATTTACGTATTTTATTTGTTTCGTTAAAATGATTTTACGTTTGTTATAGACAAAACATTAGAAGATCGTAAAATATAAATAAACGTTTTTACGGCTTATTTGTATTAACAATCTCCCCTTTTTGTTGATGACAAAACATAAAATTATTTTAAGGAAAAGCTAAAAATTTGTAAAAGTTTGAATTTGTAGTTTTTACTTTCTTCTCCCCCTTTTTGTCGAAACAAAAAGAGCTTCGAAAAGAAACTAACACATTGTTTTAGGAAAAAAAAATATGTGAAAGAAATAAAAAGAAATAGAGAGCAAGTAACGGGAAAGGATCTAGTCTTTACTCCCCCTTGACGAGTCCATCCCTATGTAAGAGTGTCAAGAAAGTAATACTAAACTAGTTTGTTTGCAGCTAAGTTTGCAAAAGATTTCGTCTAAGTGACGAATTTGCTCCCCCTTGATGATTGCAATTTTGCAAAGGGATGTCAAGAAATGTAATCCTAATATTGCAAGTAATTTGCAATGTATTGCTTTGACACAAAGCTCCCCTAGCTTTAGGATGTCAAAGTCTTCATGTGTAAATTGAATAACTACAAAACAAAGATTAGAAAACAAGTATAATGCACAATTTCCTACATATGTGATCCAAGTTAGTAGAAAAATAGTTTTCTGTCTCACGGATCCCACGGTTCCCTCCTAGTAGGGATCCGTCTAGGCAAATTAGAGGGATCCGTATGGCTGATGAATAAATTCAGCAAATGGTGGTATAACAAATAATGTTATCACAAAAGTGAGATATGAATACAACGTAATCATATACTCAGAAATATAGCAAGTAGCATGTAATTTCATTTAATAAAACTAGAGTTATGATATACATGACTCTAAAAACTAAGAAAATAAAGAATACATGACTAGGAATTTCTAGACCAACTATCGCTTGATGCTAGGACACCACTAAAATCTTCTAGCTCAAGTTTTGTTTAGGTTTTATCTCGTCGAAACGTTCGAGGAGATGATAGAACATGAAACGTTGGTCTTCTCGTACTTCATGTATCAAACTTTCAACATGTTGACAATGATAACAATCTTTGTCATGGCTAGGTAGTGGTGGTGGAAGAAATGAAATGGCTTGAGGTGAAGCGGCTTGTGGAGCTTCAAACGATGGAGGGATTGGTGGAGGCGCATTTGAGAATGGCTCGACCAAGAATGATGGTGGTGGTAGAGAAATGTCAACTTCCATATGGTCGGGTGGTTGACTTTGATGATTTCTCATAATCCAAATGGGATTATATGATGGAAATGGCGAAAGGGAAGCCGGAGCAAATGTTGACTCAACACCTTGATTTTGTATCATTATTCCTCCTAATGAGGAGAATGTTGTCGGCGGAGGAGGATGAGACGGCCTAGGAGGCAAATCCTCTAAATTGTAGAGGTGTGGTGATGATAGTAGAGATGTAAAAGAAATAGCTCTAGGAACCAATGGTGATGGTTTAGTGGAGATGATATGATTTGGCCTAGGAGGTATGGTGGTGTTTGGCATAGGTAGTTTTGTGGGTACTATCCTTTTCGGAATTGGTTTGATTGGTTGAGAAGAGATCCTTGCATTCGTTGGTTTGACCGGAGATGATTCGGTTGAAGAAATTTCGTGTACAACACGAGCAATTTTCTTGGGTGATTCTTTGGTGGATAGGTTACTACTTGGAGTTTTCCTCATGATGAGATGATTTCAAGAGGTTTGTAAGGGTTTCTAAAGTGTTGAAAGTTAGGATGAAGGTGATGACTATGGAAGTCCTAACAATGTGGTTTATAAAGCTAGAGATTTGGCAAGTGTATTTAAGCCTTAAGCCACTAAGATTCATTGAAATGTGATGATTAACATGCACAAGAGTCAACTTCGAGTTTGTACCTGATCTAGGAACTCAATTAAGATGAGATGGAGTGTTTGAGTTAGAAAGATGAGTTGAAATGATTGTTTTAGCAAGGTTTGACATAATCTGTCACCCGGATCCCACGGTTCCCTCCTCAGGGGGATCCGTCTAGGCTAATCCTAGGGATCCGGCTCTCAGCAGCTATGGAAGAGTAGAAATGATGTTTCTAAGGTCTAAGATCTATATCATCTTGAGTGTTTCAGTACTCCTAAGTGTCTTAAATGAAGGGGTGCTTAAGTATTTGAAGGTAATGAGTGATGTAGCTAATGATTGCCTTTTATGGAAGGAATTGGAACTTTCATGAGTACCAATGAATGAACAAGGATGACACTAAAGATAAGAGTGTCAATTGAAGCTAAATGATCCTAGAGATCAGATAGTGACTTAGATTAATGCTTTGGAAAATATCCTAGAGGCTTAAGATGGAAAAACTAGGATTTGATCAATTTTGACCAATTTTGTCGTAAGGATGAATATGATCAATTTTGCTATATGAGGTTTCCAACGTTTTAGATATGAGGGATCATGTGAAAAGTGATGTGTGAGCTTGAGAGCAGAAGAGTAATGGATTAAAATGAAACGATAGATCTACAAGCATCTTTGAGTGTGATCTAGGTGAGTTTATGTGTGAGTGGGAAGGATCTATTTAACTTGATAAGGACTTAATTTGCCTTAAGACACTATGTTTAGCTTAGTGTGAGGTGTTCTAGGGATATGCTTAAAATACAATGCTTGCAATTGCATTTTCTGTTTGCCGGATCCCACGGTTCCCTAAGTGTAGGGATCCGTCTAGCACAAACTTTGGGATCCGCCCATCTGCTCAGCAGAACCTTTACAAAAGGTATGCAATGATCTTGACAATGCATTATATTCCATGGTTAGTTTAAAGGGGTTCTAACACTAAGATATCAAATGTAAGATGTTTTATTTCATGAAGGAAATAGGATTACATTGATAAAGCACGAGTATAAGAGGATTGATCCTATTTGAAAAACTACTAGGTTCCTTGAGTGTTTTCGCTAGGAGGATCATCACGTGGTTGATGAGTGTTGGTGGAATCAAGAATGAAGAAAGTCTTCATGAGAGATATGTTTAGCGGTTCCATCATCTTGTTCACAAGTACGTACAACGGACTTTGAAATTGAGGATGAAAGTGCATAACGTTATGATAGAAGCGCGTCAAGAACATTCCATAAGGGATGAGTTTATTCTTTGAGCTTTGAAGATTTACAATTAAGCCTTCGAAGAAGTAGGCGATATTATATGGTTGTTGTGTTAGCAAACAATACATTATGTGAGCACAACAAGCGGGAAGGTTTTCTCGATTTCCCCTAAGACTCCAAACATTTTCACGTAGGATGAGTGCAAGGGGCTTGTACTCTTCTCGGATGTCCCTGTGAAGATAATGTTTGGATCGGAGTAATATGGTCGAGGTTTGCATATAATGCGATGTAAATCTTCTGGGGAGGGTATGTGTGAACAATATGGACTATTTTCTTCACGAAAGTTGAAGAGAGAATCAAGAGACCAATCTTCGGTGAAGGCACATTGTCCATGATTTGGAATTCGGAGGATGTGAGCAAAATGCCCAAGGGTTAAAGTAAACTTTTGGTTTTTGATATAAAACCAAAGAGATAGATAGCGATCCTCGTTACGAACGAGTTCAACTTGACGGAAGAATTCCATTATGAACCTTGGACATATCTTCTCGTTGATTTCAAGAAGACATTCTAGTCCTATGGCTCGGAAGGAGGTATTGATACCTTCTTCGAATTGTAGAGAGGTGTCTACAATACGTCCTTCGTGGAAGTGATGCTTTTCGAGGTTATTGAACCCACGGACATGAATGCTAGGTGTGTTGGGTTCAAGGGAGATGTTCGGAGTGTAGACGCTAGTGAGTGAAAAATCAAACTCATATTCATGCGTCATAGTTGAACCTATAGAAATGATGAGTTAATAGAAAGTGATGTTTGTGTTCAACCTATGATTATCTAATGTTTTTACTAGATTTTTATTAACAATGGTTTTTAACAACAATGACACTTAACTCACTTATGGTTTTGACATTCTAGTGAAAAATTACTTTTAGAAGAAAAGTGATTTTTAATTTGCATGGAAACTGTTTTCCAGTAGGACGGATCCCACGGTTCCTTTTCAAAAGGGATCCGGATAGTATGTCTTCCGGGATCCATAGATCTGTAGTTACAGAAACAGGTTTTATGATAAAAAGCATAGGTTTTTAGATCTCATAGTTTTATACCAAGATATGTGTTTTAGCCTACATTTTCTTTTAACATGCATATATGACTTCTAATGTATCACGAGAGAGAGAAATAAAAACAAAGAGAAATGATAAACACATTATGATAATAACCTAGATAAACTTAGATTATTAGTAATATTTCATTTCAATGCTAAGGATGATACAAAGTAAATGTCTCCGTATGTGAACTTCATCATAGGGAACACAAGTGCGATGAGTGTTAAGACGATGAGCACGAAGGCGATGTAAACCATGTTGAAGACGATCCTTCTTGGTTTCGGTTGGGATAAAATGGAGAGGAAGATGAAGTTTTGAGTGAGAGGGAATTTTTGAAATTGAAAGATTTGAAAAAGTGGGGATTTGATAAAGTGGGCGTCGAGTGGTTTATTTATAGGGAAGGAGAATTTTTGAAATTTGTGTTTTGTTTTATTGTTAGAGAGATATGATTTTTGGATTAAGTGAGGCAAAACACAAGTTTTATAAACCATGATTTTTAGACGAAAGAGTGACACGTATGTGAGAAAAAGGCTTCCTAATGAAGCTTCTTGTAAAACATGTATATGCACAAAAGATAATCATATAAATACCTAAATAGGCATACTTAATTATCAAGCAAAATAAAAAGAAAATCATACCTCTAGCACACTTAGGAATGTCTTTACAAATGACACAACAATTGTCACTTAGACGATTCCCGCTCCTTTGCGTTTAAGATACCTTCTTAAGGAAGGTATTCTTGTTACCAAGCGTTTCCTATAGCTTGCTGGGTATAAGCTTTGACTAATCAACATGACAAAGAAGATTAGTACAATTAAATGAAAAAGTAAATAAGAAAAATGTTGTTATCAAATCAACATCCAAACATATAGTTTTAAAAGACATGGTGTTTGTTTTTATGAAAAACCTTCTTTGTAGTTTTCAATTAACCATGGATCGTATCAAGTTTTTAAAGTACAATATACTTCAAGAAACATGGTAACGAAGCTCTGATGCCAATTGTGGAAAACTAGAATGGCGGGTTGAATAGTTTTGCCAATTAAAACTTCCTTTTAATCTATTTAGATCGACTTATATCAATCTATTTGGATGTGTGTGTTGGATGTTGTTAAACAAGCATATAAAGGTATGTAATGAAAAGATAAGAGTAAGAAGCACAAAACCACAAAGCGAGTATTTATAGTGGTTCGGCTACAAGGACACCTTCCTTGCCCTACTCCACTCCCCGAGTCACCTACTCGAGAGTTCGTAAACACTACACCAATCTCCTTATGGCAGAGAAGCCTTCACAACGTCACCTACCCTTTTTCCGGTGCTAGGCTAACCACCGGGTTCTTTCACTCCAAGGTGAACCACACCTACACAATGTCGCCTACCCTTTATAAGGTACTAGGCTAAGTACCTAGTTCTTTCACACCAAGGTGAACCACACCTACACAACGTCGCCTACCCTTTATTAGGTACTAGGCTAAGCACCTAGTTTCATTGCAATTGAGGAACTACTACCCAACACTACACCAACGACTAATCCCAAAGGAGATCAACTCCTTTCTACAACATCATCAAGGATATCAATATCCTTGGATCTAGTACTAATCTATCTTGTACATCGAAACACACCATATCGAATGTACATCTAAGGCACCTTTCACTAATGCCTTTAACTAGATCTTCAAGACACCCTTCACTAATGTCTTGTGTCTTGACTTCCAAGCACCCTTCACTAATGCTTCTAGTCTTGACTTCTAAGCACTTATCACAAGTGCTTATGATATGGACGATATATACCCTTCACTAATATCTTCGTCTTGACACTTGAGACACCATTCACAAATGTCTTCAACACTTTTTAGAAAAGAAAAACAATCACCAACAAGAAGACTTCAGTAGTCTTGATGATGAGGAAGCATGGCAACTCATGGACTTGAGCTTGCTCGACTTCAAAGGTGGTGATCTTGCCTTTAAGAGGAACCTAGAAGATCACACAAAAACAAAACTACAAACATAGATCTCTTAGATCTGAGGTTAGAGAGTTTTTAACTCTAGGGGAAAGTATGTTAGAAAGGGGTGAGAAACAATGAAGAAATGGCTCACTATTTATAGAGGAAAAATTCTACTGTTCCCCGGATCCCACAGATTCCTTCCACAAGGGATCCGTCTAGCGTAAAGCTAGGGATCCGTGGGACGCTCCTCTTTACCCATGGGTATTTTGGTTATGGGTCATGGGTTGATCCATGGGTCTTTAGTTAGATACAATGTATCTCTTGAGTGCAATGCACCTAGTCACATGGGTATGAGTCAAAACCATGGTTATGGATATTATCCATATATGATATAAGCATGATGTCATGCAATGGGTTATGGGTCAAGCTCCATGGGTCATGGGCTTTGGGTTGTACCCAACTACATTCAATGTATTTGCCCAATGGGTTATGATACTTAAGTTTCTACCCATTAATATTACCCAATATACTACATACTAGTTATGTGTATATTTTACCCAATTATGTAAACACTAGTTGTTGTACATATGTCATATTAAATCATAAAATCACTTATACTTGTTTTAGTGTTTTATGTGAAAATGTGAATATGTTAGAAACTATTAGTTCAAACCATTTACGTATTTTATTTGTTTCGTTAAAATGATTTTACGTTTGTTATCGACAAAACATTAGAAGATCGTAAAATATAAATAAATGTTTTTACGGCTTATTTGTATTACCAGACATGTCTAAGTATTTTATAAAAAATCAGTTCACAAACTGTCCCAGATGTCTCAGCTTGTGACACCTTGTAAGTTTACATTTTTAAACCTTATTTAGACTATTCCAAAAATTCACCAGAAATTCCAGAAATTAGTTAAGACATTAGTTAACATCATATAAAAATTAGGGCTTCCCAGACCTCACCAATAATTTATGAAAAATCCCACAAGTTGGCTGAATTCCCAGACCCGAAAGACAGTTTTGACATGTTAACTTTTAAAAATCATACGGGTGTCTTCCCGACCACCAATGACCCCGAAGCTCGACACACAAGTAGTACAGAGGTTAAATACAATTCTAGAATAAAAAACCACTCAAATATGTGTCGTTAACAATTTATTATATGGTTTACAAAACACTATATTTCTGGAACAGCCACACACGAAATCATAACTTCCAACCCGACACATATAAATTTATAACGACACCAAAACCACACCTACGGTTTTACCGATCATCATGCACGTGTATTAGGGTCTTATCATCACGAAATTGGTCTTACACATTTTTATCAACTGAGTACAAAATTAAAAATGTTTTCATCCAATAAAACCCTAATCGACCCTTAATATGTACCACTAGTCTCAATAATTTTTAGAAAACAATCCGTGAACCATATAACCATTAAAAATTCATTTTTATCATACACATAGATTAGGGTTTTCATAAAAATTAACCTCATAATTTTCTTCAAGCCGAAATAATTAAAATAAATAAGAAAACAAATACCTAGTTGCGGTTTCAAGGAAAATCCGATTAGAATGAATTGAAACTACTTGTTCCCGACCTTGGCCGCCCTCTCCTTGATTCCAAAACCTCCAAAATCGTGTGGGTGTGTGTGTGTTTTCTGAATTTTGAATGGGAGAAGAGGGGGGGGTTGATTGGTGCGTTAATTATGGGATTGATTGGGAGATTTATTAGGTTAATTTAGGTAGGTTTTAAAAATATCCTTCCAAATAAATTAAAAACTAATTTAGGAAACCTTATAACATAAGGTTTTAGTTATTATAGGATTTTAATTATCAAGTACACATATAATATAAAGTTTAATTCATATAATATAAAGTTTAATTCAAATTGGATGCAAATTTTGTAATATGATTTTTGAGGGTTTTACAACTCTTCCCCTCAAAAAAGAAAATTTCCTCCACGAAATTTAAGTCGCAGAAGTAAACGAAGACATACTAGTTTAAGGCAGACGTAGCAATCCATAGATTCGCACAATCATAACAATTTCTGGTCCAAAGAGTACAAAACTTATACGTAACGGATGTCGGTGAGAAACTCGCAAGTAGGTACAGATGTGCAAACGAATGTGAAAACTGAAAAATAACGGATATGAGTCCTAGTCCATCCAACGTACCAACCTCAGGCATTTCCTAGGACGTCGTATGATTCCAATAAGTTCAAATTATATGATCTCGGTATTATCACGTTGATCATGCGTCATAATACTTGCATCACATAACAAGTCCTTATTGTCATCTTATTCTATCTCGGGTCATGACGAACCACATAACCAACATCACGTCAAAACAGATACACATACAGATAGCAAGTAACATACCAAATAAAACCAAATTCACAAACAGGCAACGCGTAATACATCCAATCAAACTTACCATTTCACAAAAGAAGAAGGTTGCTGCTTTGCTCGAAAAGGTTCCTAATGACTCATTACTGACGATCAAAAATAGCCTCAAGCTCACTAAAATGACAAAGTGCCTCAAAGTCTAACCTTACTGATACGAATCATGTAAACATAATGGATGATAATTGGAATCTCTCAAAGAAATATAAAATAGGATGCAAGGTTGACGTAACACAGAAGAGTCGAACCATAGAACTCCATCATCTAAGCTAAACTTCAAACAAATCGAAGAAAACACCCTTTGGTCCAAAACCACATAACGAAATATCAAACTAATTCAAAATACGTGAAGCGAATGAGAATAACACAATGCGCCCAACCATATGAAGCAGACGAACCTTCTCAGCATCTCAACGGTTGGACTGTTGACCACAATATGCCCGAATCTTGGTAGTAGTTTCTCCGCACGTCTAACGTATGCCGGTCATAGTTTCTCCGTTCATATGCCTCCCAAGTGTCCAACAGTTGAATCCCGTCTCTGTCTTTGCTCCTCTTGCTGTTCTTGTCCAACTCTCTCCAGCAGCATCCTGATGTCTCCAGCAGAATTATAATCGGGTGCGGCTTCTGCTTCATGAACCTCTCCAGTTCAGAAACTGTTGTAGCAACGCAGGGTTGGCACCACCATCTTCGAATCTACGAGTAGTCTCCATCTAAACGATTGACAAACGAATGCGCGAAGATAAAATAGACAAAATCAAATGCGAAAAGAAGAAAGTCAAATCAGCGAAGTCGAAGTCAAATCTGAATGAAAAGTCAAAACAATCGGAAAAGACCAAAACAAACGGAAGCCTAATGTATACCCAAGTCCTCACAGTTTAATCCTAAGGTCAACAAGACGAAACCTTAGCTCTGATACCATAATTGTAACACCCCAACCCGAAAAGGGTCCGAATGTCACAGTATGGAGTCATATCAGAACACTAATAAAAATGCAAGTGGAAGTCTTATTAAATAAAATACCAAGTCATATAAACGAATGACTTACAAAGGAAAATACATAATCTAATATGTTTAAAAGATACGAAATATCAAAACAAATGCTCTTCCAAAGGAATCTAAAAACAAATAAGGGAAACTAGGGTCGGTTCACTCAATTGCTCCTACTATGAGCCCATCAAAGCCCATCATCCCACTTGGTACCTGTCGCATGGAAAAGAAATGCGGCTGAGCTTAAAAAGCCCAGTGAACAGATATAACAAAACAAAAGCTAAACAAAATCAAAAATACAAAACGAAACAAAGGAGGCTGATAACAAGGTCGTAGTGAATGGGCACAATGAATCTATGAGTCAATGAGGAACCTAAAGAACACAATAATAACAGATATCCAGAAGGAACAGAAATCCAAGAAGACCAAAGCAAAGCGAAGCAGCGAATCATTGAACAAATATAAGCACATATAAAGAACCAAACATACAGGTACCGAACATAAACAAATAGGGGTTGATAAACAGCATCATAAACAAAACAAGTAACCAAACAGTGTAAAAGCATAACAGTCAGCGTATCAACTAAACATAAATGTGGCAACACAAATAAATCAGATAGTCAAAATACATATAAGCTACGTTGCATTCTATAAGCAAGCGGAAGCAACTAAATTGAATATAAGCATGGCAATCACACAAGTCAGATAACCCACAGTTAATAAACAGAACAAGTATCATAATCAGGGGAAAAACTAACAACAGTATAAGCATGATAGTCACATGTATCAGGTAAGAATACCAAACGAACATCATAATTGAATGAATTAACTAAACAAGAATATAGCATGGCAATGAAACAAGTCAACTAAACAGATAACATAAGTTGAATCAAATTCCATCATTAATGGTAGCATGAACAGAAATGTAAGCATGTCAGATCAATAAGTTAGGTAAACATCAATTACTAAGCCAAACCAATGTCGTAACCAGCGGGAAAATACCAACCAAAAGTACAAGAATGGTATTCAGAATTAGCAGATAGGAATACTAATTGATAATCATAGCCCACAAAATAACTGAAGGAGGTATACATGGTAAACGGATGAGTCAAATAATTACATACCAGCATGGCAAACGGGTAAATAAATTAGTCACATAATAGCATGGTAAACAGGTAGTCACATGAATCAAATAATAGCAGGGTAAACAGGTAGTCACATAAATCATATAATGGCAGGGTAAACAGATGAAGTGGTAATCTGAAGTATAAGCTTGGTAGTCAACCCAAAATGGAATGAGAGTATGACAAATCAAATGAACTGGAGTATAGTATGGTAGTTGGATGAATCACATAAGGATACTGAATGAATGAGTAATGAACGGAAAACTAAAGATGAGAAATACAGAATATGGTGCATTGTGGAATAATAGAAGATACAATATAGGTGTATCAAAAGTGTAAAGGTTGTCAGAAATCTACCACGAGCCCAGAAACAAATCAAATCATATCATATCATAAGTAACCATGGAGTAGCTAGCTCCCATAATGTGAAAGACATGTATTGCACACAAGCATAAGTCACAAGATAAATTAATCATGTCATATCAGATCAGATACAAAACAAATCTAGGATGCATCCATACGCCCCTGCAGAAATCATAGTGGCCAAACATATATCTTGAGCTCATAAACATATAACAAAAAAAGGACGGGTTGGTTCATCACTCGACCACCCTGGAGTCATGCCATTGGTGCATCAATGACATAGCCATGTTACCTTCATGGCTAGGGAAAATGACTCGGGTATCAAACTGAAGGGTCAAAGGGAAAGTCAAAAGTTTGGCAAAATGTCTAAGTCATCAGAATATCACAGGTTCATAATCAAAGGTTCACAATCAAAGGTTCATGACAAAGGTTCATGGAAAAGGATCAATTCAAAGGTTCACATCAAATGGTTTAAGGTTCATAATCAAAATAGCTAAAGATCAAAAGATGTGTAAGAGATCATGAGAAACCTTAAGAGAAAGGTCAGAATATCTGTACCTTATCCAAAGCAAGTAAACAGTAAAAGAAATGTCACAAGATGATCACTCCCGCTTCACGGAACCTATACGAATTAAATAACGTTTATTATAATCATATTACCCATTTTAGACGGCTTTCCATTTTTAGTAGGTTTCCACTTTTAGCAGGTTTCCCATTTTAGTAACTTTTCGCATTGAATAAGTTAAGTTATAATTCATAATTCTTCAAGTAAGGATCAAATATTACAACTTATCATATTTTAGGATTTTAAGTGTTATTTAACAAATTTTAGGGTTTAATGTGCAATTATGTTATTATTTGCAAAACACGTAACTTTTACTCGTATTCGTAATTAATTAGGGTTTCATAAACCATAAATCATACAAAGGTCCCAATGTACATTAGAGGTCACCAATTATCATTTTAGTAGTTTAATAGTTGTTTACACAAGTTCATAAGGTTACACGCATCCCGAATTAATTTACAAACACTTATGCATACCAAAAGTTAAAACATGTATTCAAGTCATATTAAGATTTATTTACTCACATCAGACCTGTTTTATAACCATTTAAATAAAATAGCTAGGCATCAATTCAGGTCCCCTAATTTGACACAGTACTACCTATATGCCTCTAGTTTATGTGAATAAAAAACCACCCAAATATGTGTCGTTAACAATTTATTATATAGTTTACAAAACACTAAATTTCTGGAACAGCCACACATGAAATCATAACTTCCAACCCGACACATATAAATTTATAACGACACCAAAACCACACCTATGGTTTTACCGATCATCATGCACGTGTATTAGGGTCTTATCATCACGAAATCGGTCTTACACGTTTTTATCCACTGAGTACAAAATTAAAAATGTTTTTATCCAATAAAACCCTAATCGACCCTTAATATGTACCACTAGTCTCAATAATTTTTAGAAAACAATCCGTGAACCATATAACCATTACAAATTCGTTTTTATCATCCACATAGATTAGGGTTTTCATAAAAATTAACCTCATTATTTTCTTCAAGCCGAAATAATTAAAATAAATAAGAAAACAAATACCTAGTTGCGGTTTCAAGGAAAATCCGATTAGAATGAATTGAAACTACTTGTTCCCGACCTTGGCCGCCCTCTCCTTGATTCCGAAACCTCCAAAATCGTGTGGGTGTGTGTGTATTTTCTGAATATCGAATAGGAGAGAAGGGGGGTAATTGGTGCGTGAATTATGGGATTGATTGGGAGATTTATTAGGTTAATTTAGGTAGGTTTTAAAAGTGATAATATCCTTCCAAATAAATTAAAAATTAATTTAGGAAACCTTATAACATAAGGTTTTAGTTATTATAGGATTTTAATTATTAAGTACACATATAATATAAAGTTTAATTCTTAATGACTTAGATTAAAATTCAAATTGGATGCAAATTTTGTAATCTGATTTTTGAGGGTTTCACACCTCCGATTATCCCATCATAATTAGTCAGAAAATATCAAAAAAGTAAAATGTCGATTGCGAGTTTAGATAAATAAATAATAAAATTAATGAAATAATAAATTAAGAATGGAGTGAATTAAATGAGATTAAGATAAATGCACTCAATTTGATAAATAAATGAAGAAAGAGAAAGAATAAGTATAAGTGTGATATTAAATTTGACTTGGGTCCAAATAGTGGATTTATAGTTAGAATAGTAGGACTCTATAAATACCTCAAAAATAGAAGTGATACCCTCTAGTTTTTTATTTTTTTATTATCATTTGTTTATATAATTTTATTTATGTCATAAAACTGTGAAACAAAAAGTGTGAAAAAAAATATATAAAATTTAATAAGTTAAAAGTATTAGACTGTCAACAAATATGAAACAAAAACTGATAAAAAACTGTGTTTTATTAATCAAAATGGAATGAAAAGTACAAAACATTTATAATTTTAGTAAGGTAGAGGTATAAATAAGATAGCCAATAAATAAAATGTTCAAATAAATGAACCGCGAATCGAATTGTGGAAGATAAAAAACGATGACGAAGCGAGTGAGGAATGAGTTAATAATAGTGATGGTGAACTGGAAAAGTCCAACTATATAAGGAATCTTCATTGTGGTCCTTTAACTTGTGATCCTATTTCGAAATGAACCCTGTAGTTCAAATAGTTTTACAATTAAAAGGTTGACATAACTAGAGCCAACAGTGACGTCATCCAAAGCAATAGCATCTTCAATTTTTACGATATGTGTGTGTTTAAAAAAGAAGACGGTGTGATTCTGGACTCGACCAGAATTTACATGCGGAATAATAGTGACGGGTGCAAAAAAAATCAGAAGTGGTTACATATGGAATGATGAGTCTGGTCCTTTGAGTTATGATTCGAAATGAACCATGTAGTCTTTATATTATAGATTTAATTACATAAATGGTCCCTGTGGTTTGTCGGGTTTCTGGATTTAGTCCTTATACTTTTTTTTTGCGGATCTCGTCCCTATGGTATTAACCCGCTGCGGGTTTAGTCCCTTGACCAACTTTTTACATTAGTTTGACCGTCAAGGATAACTAAAATGACACTTATACCCTCGTTTGTCTTAGTTCCTGTGGTTTGTCTCGTATAACAGATTTAGTCCCCAAGTGTTTTTTTTTTTATTTTAACATTAGTATTAAATTATTAATTCATTTTTTTTGTAAATTTTTATTTTTATTTCTTATTATATTTAGTCAAAATTTTCTTAAATAATAAAAAGTTTTTTTTTTTAATTAAAAAAACCTATGTCAAACCTTTAAAATTTTTAAAACTTTAAAAATCTAATAACACAATATTTTCTTAAATTTTAAAAATCTATGTCAAACCTTTAAAACTTTAAAAACTTTAAAAACCTATAATTTTTTTAAATAGTTATGTCAAAACTTTACAAACTATATTTTTTTTAGCAATTTTTTTAACAAATTAAAAATCTAATGATTAAACAATTTTTTTTTAAATTTAATATTTTAATTTGTTTTTTAAATTTTTAACAGATTAAATTTTTTTTATATAATTTTTTAACGGATTATGTCAAAACTTTTACAAAAATGATGTCAACTTTTTTTGTCAAAAATATTTTATAAAAAAATCTCGTAATTTTTTTTTTAATTTTTTAACGGATTATGTCAAAACTTTTACAGAAATGATGTCAACTTTTTTTTTCAAAAAAAATTTATAAAAAAAAATCTCGTAAAATTTTTTTGTAATTTTTTAACGGATTATGTCAAAACTTTTACAGAAATGATGTCAACTTTTTTTGTCAAAAAAATTTTATAAAAAAAATCTCTTAAAAATTTTTACGAGATTTTTTTTATAAAATTTTTTTGACAAAAAAAGTTAACATCATTTATGTAAAAGTTTTGACATAATCCGCTAAAAAATTATAAAAAAAAAATTATAAATTTTTTTAGGAGATTTTTAGTTCAAAATTATAAAATTTTTAATCTGTTAAAAATTTAAAAAATAAATTAAAATATTAAATTTTAATTAAAATTTAAGAAAATTATATTTTTAAAGTTTTAAAAGTTTTAAAGGTTTGACATAGGTTTTAAAAATTAAAAAAAAAAAAAAAAATTAATTTTTTTTTTTTTACTATTTAAGATAATTTTGACTAAATATGTGATAAGAAATAATAATAAAATTTACAAAAAATGAATTAACATTTTAATACTAAAAAAACCTTAGGGACTAAATCTGCATTATCTGAGAGAGACAAACCACAGGGACCATATGCTAAGACAAACGAGGGTATAAGTGTCATTTTAATCATACTTGACGGTCAAACTACTTGAGAAAAGTTGGTCAAGGGACCAAACCCGCAACGGGTCAAAACCACAGGGATGAGATCCGCAAAAAAAAAGTTTAGGGACCAAACCCGTTATACCAGACAAACCACAGGGACCATTTATGTAATTAACTCTTATATTATTAAATGGACCCATACAATTTGGGTTGGTGTGTGAACTGTGGACCGTATTTAACTTTTAGAATTGTTATCTTCAGATCACTCATTTTAAAAGCTTATGTATCTGATCATAAATTTCTATTTGCTCTACGACTTAACTGAGGGTAAAAAAAGTAATTTTAATGAATACTTAATCCTTTTATAATTACTTTATAATATAACTTATTTTCTATAATTATGAAAGTCTTGTAATTAATCAAGCTTCGCGTCTTGTTGAATGGTTTGAAAAGTGTGAAGTTGACTTACGCCACAAAAAATGACTCGAGTTAAATTTCTCTCGTGTATTAAGTAATTAGAAAACGAATATTTCAATATTGAACTAAGTACTTCAATATAAATAATTCAAATTATTGTGTTACAAAATGTTCAAATCGTTGATTGTAATATAACAAATATCGTAGTTTTATATCTTTTACCAAAATTTGACACGAACTCAATATTTGTTAATCTATGTAACTTTATAAAATAAAGATTGTCAAGTTATTGAGTCATTTTTAATAAAGTGACATTTGGACATTTGAATGAAACAAAAAGGGTATCTCCTAATCAGTAATCACTTGATATTTTGTCCTAAAATAAAATAATTGCTAAAGTTGGAAAGTTTGTTACAAAAAGCTAAACCAAAAACAATCAAACAACCACAAATAGGATTATTATTCTACACACTATTTGCAATATTTAATGAAAAGTAAACCATAAAGAAGTGTTACTTCTAAGTAATTCATTTAAATGGCCAAATTATTGGTGCAATATGGAAGGAGAATCACACTTAATATTGGAAAAGTAAATATTATTCGGATTAACGCTATATAAATAAATGTACGAAACAAAACACGTCATCGACATATCATTTAGCCATAACGCCACGTATTTGACAGAATTGAAACCAATATCTAATATTTGGTTTAGTTATAAAAAGTTTTGGATTATGTTTGATAAATGTGGTTGAAGATGCGAGTTAGAGCTGGTAAATGCAACTAGTAGATTTTATTTAAGATCAAACTTCATATTAAGGTGCAATCTAAAAGCATACAGTATGTTGTCATTTGTTAACAAGTTAACACATCGGATGATCGGTTGAGTCCGTGGTTGCAACTACGGACAAGTTTTCACATTCTTTTATTTTTGGCATGTTAATTTGTGGTAAGCCAAATTAAAGAGGCGTGAAAGGATCACCCATGCCGAACTGGTCCTTTCAACACTCGTTCAATTGGTTACGGAAAGTTAGGTCCAATAAGAGTGGTTATGAATAGGGCAAATCACCTAGAAATGTAGTTAACTTGCCACTTTTTACCATTGTATGTAGCATTCTTTTTTTTTCTCATGTCAATAAACTTCTATCGTTAGTCCTTTGTGTGTACCCGTTACAAAAAAAACCTGCATCGTTAGTCCTTTATGCTAACGACCGTTAATAAATAACTTCAAATTTGGTTATCTTACGCTAAACTTGCATCGTTGGTCCTTTATACTAACGAACGTTAAAAAATAACTTAAAATTTGGTTTTCTTACGTTTCCGTCCGTTTTTACACAATTTCGTTCGTTTTAACACGTTTTTGTCCATTTTTTCACGTTTTCATACGTTTTTACACGCTTTCATCCGCGTTTTCAAGTTTTCATCCGTTTTTACACATTTTCGTCCGTTTTTGCGCATTTTCATTCGTTTTTACACATATTCGTCCGTTTTTACACGTTTTCTTCCGTTTTTTCACATTTTCATGCGTTTTTACACGTTTTCATCCGTTTTAACACATTTTCGTCCGTTTATGCACACTTTCATCCCTTCTTACACGTTGTCGTCCGTTCTAACACGTTTTCGGTATTCGTCCGTTTTTACACGTTTTCTTCCGTTTTTTCACATTTTCATGCGTTTTTACACGTTTTCATCCGTTTTAACACATTTTCGTCCGTTTATACACGCTTTCATCCCTTCTTACACGATGTCGTCCGTTCTAACACGTTCTCGTCCATTTTCACGTTTCATCCGTTTTACATGTTTTCATCCGTTTTTACACGTTTTCATCTGTTTTTCACGTTTTCGTCCGTCTTTACACGTTTTGGTCCGTTTTAACACGCTTTCATTTTCTACACGTTTTCATCCGTTTTTACAAGTTTTCATCCGGTTTTACATGTTTACATCCGTTTTTGCACGTTTTCGACTGTTTTTCACGTTTTCGTCTGTTTTTACACATTTTTGTCCGTTCTAACACGTTTTCGTCCGTTTTTCCGTTTTCATCCGTTTTACATGTTTTCATCCGTTTTCACGTTTTCGTCCGTCTTTACGTTGTGGTCCGTTTTACACGCTTTAGATTTTTCACGCTTTCATCCGTTTTACCCGTTTACATCCGTTTTTGCGTTTTATTTGTTTTTGCACGATTTCGAATGTTTTACACAGTTTCTTCTGTTTTAACACGTTTTCGTCCGTTTATCTCGTTTTCCTCCGTTTTACACGTTTTCATCCGTTTCTACATGTTTTCATCCGTTTTTACACAAAATGTGCAAACACGAACAAAAACGTGAAACAACGGATGAAAACGTGTAAAAACGGATGAAAACGTGAAACAACTGAAACAACTGAACAAAACGTGCAAAAGCGGCGAAAACATGCAAAAACGGATGAAAACATGTAGAAACGGATGAAAACGTGAAAAATGGATGACGTGAATAACTTGGCAGCGTGATATGGACGGCGCGAAAAATGTTAAAACATAAAATGTGTAAAACATACGAAAACACGCAAACAGGCAAAACGGATGAAAACGTGTAAAAGTAGATGAAAACGTGAAAAAAGCGAAGTGTTAAAACGGATGGCGTGTAAAACAGATGGACGGCGATGAAATGCATCGTGTTAAAGCGGACGGCCATGTGTTAAAACGGATGAGAACATGTAAAACAACGAAACGTGCAAAATGAATGTAAAATGGATGGCGTGTAAAACGGAAAAACGTGAAAAAACGGGCGGAAGCGTGTTAGAACGGACGACAACGTGTAAGAGATGGCGTGCATAAACAGACGAAAATGTGTTAAAAAGATGAAACGTGTAAAAACGCATGATAATGTGAAAAAACGAAAGAAAACGTGTAAAAACGGACGAATACGTGTAAAAACGAATGCAAATGCTCAAAAACGGACGAAAATGCGCAAAAACGGATGACAACGTGAAAAAATGAACGAAAACTTGTAAAACGCGGATGAAAGCGTGTAAAAACGTATGAAAACGTGAAAAAACGGACAAAAACGCGTTAAAACGAACGAAAACGTGTAAAACGTCTGAAAACGTGAAAAAGCGAAAACGTAAGAAAACCAAATTTTAAGTTATTTTTTAACGATTGTTAGTGTAAAGGACCAACGACGCAAGTTTAGTGTAAGATAACCAAATTTTAAGTTATTTATTAACGGCCGTTAGCATAAAGGACTAACGATCACGGTTTTGGTAACGGGTACACATAAAGGACTAACGATAGAAGTTTATTGACAGAATGAGAAAAAAAAAGAATGCTACATACAATGAGAAAAAGTGAAAAGTTAACTGCATTTCTAGGTGATTTGCCCTTATGAATATATCATTTTGAGCTAGCAACCCATTTCTTAATATTTTGTTCTAGTGTTTTTATGAATTTGAGTTTATATTTCAACATTTTCTATAGTTATTTCAACTAGCATAACACATGTTACTTCAAAGATACTTCAAAATAACTTGTTAGCAAAAGTAAATTAAACGTAAGTAATTCATATTACAAAATGGTAAATTTTTCACACCAAACAAGACATACAAAGAGTGACGACGTATATGGTCCAGCGGCTCAATAGCCGAATGACCCAATACTCCCTCGAATGACGTTCCGAAAGGTCATTACCCGAACGGGTCGTTGCCCTTACAGTACCTTTGGCATTTAGCCTGAATAAAATTCGTCTCATTCTCCTGGGTGTCAGAGACGACGCCAGAGACACTGTCAGGGACAACGTCAGTCCTGACACCAGCAACGGCCCCATAGAATGCTACAGGCCCATGGACCAGACAGTGAAATCAAGGAGTATAAATACACATACAGTAATTGGTAAAAAGGTATCACTTTTCTACACACACACATTTACACAATACCTTTCGGTTTAACCCCTACTTACTCTCACGCCGGTGTCTGGTCCTGGGATAACACCCGGGGCGAGACTAACGCGTTGCTCATCTTAGCAAGTATCCAGAAGACTTATTTCACAAGGCTGAGGGATATCTGAAAGACCTTACAAAAAAATACTTCGACATTGGCGCCATCCGTGGGACCCGCATTCAATCTACCAGAGCTATAGGATGACGGGTTCGACACCTCCGTAACTTCGGAGGAGGGAAAAGCTCCCGGTGACAAGAGAACAGTTGGAAGGTGCGTAATGCGCACTCAAGTCCATGATAAAAGAGCATAATAGCCGAAGGGATACCGTTGAGCCGGTACGGTTGGATTTTGAGGACGAAACAGCTCCTGACAAGGGTGAGCCGGTGGGCAAGAAGAAGGAGATAGTGACCGGGAATAAAATAAAGGACGACGATCTAGGGAAACCCTTCAAGGAAGTCTCAAGATCCCCCTTCACCAGGCGCATCATTGAATTCTCCGCACCTGAGCACAAGATGCCCACTCACATCAAGCTGTACGACGGGTCGACGGATCCTCAAGATCATCTCAACAGGTGCACAGGAGCCGCAGGACATGGAGAATGGCCAATGCCGATATGGTGCCGCATGTTCCAACAGACTCTAGATGGAAAGGCCAGAGGATGGTTTGACCGGCTTCCTCCGGGAAGCATAGACGAATGGGCGAATTCGGGGAGCGATTCGAGGCTCGTTTCTCTCTACAAAAGGCTTGCCTCAAGGACCCAACGGAAATAGCCAAGATAGTAAGAAGGGCTAATGAAACACTACCCGAGTTTAAAGAAAGATGGACTGTCGAGACGAGATTCATACAAGGTGTGCCGGAGATCATGAGGATCTCCTCGTTCATGAATGGATGTAAATGTCCTGAGTTGGCCAAACGGTTCGACGATAAGGTTCCAAAGACAGTGGAGGAGATGATGGTGCGAGTGGATGACTTTGTAAGATCGGAGGAGGCTTTTGCCAGCACCGAGCTGCCCCGGGGAGAGCATTATGACACAACTAGGAGAGCCTCAACTGGACCCTTCTGAAAGGACGAAAGGGTCGCCAGGGGACATTATGGAAGAGATAAGAGAAGCGAGGGGCGGTATGGATACTCGGGTAAGGATCGCGGAAGTTCTCATCCGCGGGACAGTTCGGCACCTTATTTGCCTTCTCGTGGTGACCACCTAAGTCGGAACAACCCCCGTCTGACGCTGGAATCACTTATCAAACCCCCGAAGGAAATCTTAGCCACGGAGCATCAGCTGCGCCTCCCCCCCCCCCAAACCTATGCGTGACCCGCCAAGGAAGGAGAACCAGGACAAGTATTGTGATTACCATGGGGAAAAGGGACACTACACAAATGACTGCTATCAGCTCAAAAAACAGTTAGAATTAGCCTTGGAATCAAGGAAGTTGAATCACTTGATCAGGGACCTCAGACAGAAGGGGAGGCGGGATCCTCCCAAGAGGGAAACGGGAGCCAAGGATAAAGTCATTAACATGATCCGGACGTGGCCTGAAAGAAAGAAGAGGAAGTCGTTGGAGCAGGAAGAAGAGTGGATGCGTGTGCCCATAACGTTTCCCCCTCCCCCCGACGGGGATGTATCGGAGGATCCCCTCATAATCGAAGCAAGCATGGAAGGGTACCTTGACAGAAGGGTATTTGTGGATGAAGGAGCCTCGGTGGAGGTGATGTTCGAACACTGATTCAACAACCTGAGCCCGGAGATAAGGTCTCGACTGAAACAAACACAGACATATTTACTTGGATTTGCTGGACAAGTGACCAGACCGTTGGGGAAGATCGAGCTGGATGTCTCGTTTGGAGACGAATGGCTATATCGGAAGGTCAGGATGAAATTCACTGTCATCCGGGCTCCATCACCCTACAACGTGATATTGGGGAGGACAGGACTGAAGATGTTACGAGCCATACCTTCCACAGTACATTCCATGATGAAGTTCCCTACTCCTCAAGGAATTGCCACCCTTGTAACTCGCTCCGTCATCATCTCAAAATGCAGACGGTTGGAAATAATACAAACCGCTCCACTGGAGTATGATAGTCAAGAGCAAGTGAAAGCCGGTGAGCTAGGCTTAACGGAAGAAGTGATGATTAATTCGTCTTTTTCGGAGCAGGCAGTGACGATATGAGGCACCTTATCCCCTGAAGGTAAGAGGCGCCTCAAAGAACTCCTCCGGAAAAACATGGATGTATTTGAATGGGAGCCGGCAGATATGACAGGAGTTCCCCAAGGAGTGATTGAACACACGCTGAATTCCAACCCATCGATGGATCCGGTGTGCCAAAAACGTCGGATGTTAGCAGCAGACCTAAGCCAAGCAGTCACAAAAGAAGTTGAAGAATGGGTTAAGGTTGGTATCGTTCGGCCAGTAAAATATCCCACCTGGATATCCAACCCTGTTTTGGTCAAAAAGTGCGATGGAAGCTGGCGCATGTGCATTGATGTCAAAAAAATTAATTCCGCCTGCCCTAAGGACTACTATCCTCTGCCGGAGATCGACTGGAAGATCGAGTCAGTCATGGGGTATAAATACAAGTGCTTCCTGGACGCTTACAAGGGCTATCACCAAGTGCAAATGGCTAGGGAGGATGAAGAGAAAACGGCGTTTTACACGGAGCAGGGGACATACTGTTATACAAAAATGCCGTTCGGCCTAAAGAACGCTGGGGCCACTTACCAGCGGATGATAGACTCTGCCTTCCAGTCGCAGATAGGGAGGAACCTGGAGGCATATGTGGATGACATGGTCATTAAGAGCAAGGATGAAAGCGAAATGCTAGCGGACATAGCCGAGACGTTCGACAACCTTCAGAGAATAAACATGAAGCTGAACCCTAAGAAGTGCTCCTTTGGAATGGAAGAAGGAAATTTTTTGGGATATATGGTGACCTCGGAAGGGATCCGGGCAAATCTGAAGAAGGCAAAGGCAATAATGGATATGCAATCACCCAAGACCCTGAAAGAAATGCAGAGTCTCTGTGGAAAGTTGGCGGCGCTCAACCGTTTCTTATCTCGGTCTGCCGAGAGATCCTTACCCTTCTTCGAAACACTCAAGAATGTCACCAAGGAGAACAAGGAGGAATATCGATGGATGGAGGAGACCGAAAAGGCCTTCCATGAAATGAAAAAGCTGATAACGGATCTCCCCTCATTGACCACCCCAATGGCAAAAGAAGTGTTGTACGTGTACCTTGCGGCTTCCGAGGAAGCAGTCAGTGCAGTCCTGTTAACCGAACTAAAGGGAAAGCAATTACCAATCCAGTATGTAAGTCGGACACTCAACGAGGCAGAAAGGAACTACGCTCCAATAGAGAAGTTAGCACTTTCCTTATTGCACATGTCACGGAGACTCCGGAGGTATTTCGAAGCACACCCTATCAAGGTCATCACATATCAACCGATAAAGCAGATCCTCAATAAGCCAGAGGCGTCCGGGAAGTTGGCTAAATATTCGGTGGAGTTGGGTGCTTACAACATCACATACGATCCTCGGAATGCGATCAAAGGTCAAATACTGGCGGATTTCCTGTCGGAAACTCCCATCGGAAAAAGTAACGATAAATATTTTGAGCAGCCAGTCGCAAAGAAGAGGGAAGAAGGGAAGTGGCTCCTATATACCGACGGGGCATCTAACAACAAGGGCTCCGGAGCGGGTCTCGTACTGATTAGCCCCGAAGGAATGGAGTTTGCCTATGCTATTCGGCTGGATTTTGAAAGCACTAATAATGAAGCTGAGTATGAAGCCCTGTTGGCAGGCTTACGAATGGCAGAAAGCATGCATGTCCGCAATCTCGAGGTCCGGGTGGATTCCAAGCTGGTGGCCAACCAGATAAATGGGGATTATGTGGCAAGTCACGAAAGCATGATCAAATATCTGACAAAAGCAAAAGAGTATGTGGCAGGTTTCGAAAGCTTCACCATCCGGAACATCCCTAGAGGTCAGAATCAAAAGGCGGATGTCCTTAGCAAACTGGCTACGGTTGCTTTCGACCACCTGACAAAAGAGGTGTTGGTGGAGGTGCTACGGGAAAGGTCGACGGAAGTGAAAGAAGTCAACAACATCGTTGAAGAAGAAGGAGATAATTAGATGACTCCCATCATCCGGTGTCTTAAAGAAGGGATTTGGTCGGACGACCCAAACGAGGCACGCACCCTGAGGATGAAGATCAGTCAATACGTCATGGAAGACGGGGTACTCTACAAAAAAGCATACCTGGTGCCTATTATGAGATGTGTGGGTCCTCTGCAAGCTAACTACGTTATACGAGAAATACACCTGGGAGCCTGCGGGATGCATTCCGGCCCACGATCAGTAGTAGCAAAAGCCATGCGTCAAGGATACTATTGGCCTAATGCACCGGGATTCCAGAAACGAGATACTTAAATGTGACTCCTGCCAGATCCAATCCCCAGTACCGCAGCTCCCAAAAACCAAGCTGACTCCCATCATGGCCCCGTGGCCTTTCTACCAATAGGGAATGGATATAGTAGGCCCCTTACCCTCATCAGCAGGAAAGGTCAAATTCATTCTGGTCGCTATCGAGTACTTCACTAAATGGACGGAGGCCAAACCACTAGCAAGGATCACCGGCAAAGATGTCACAAGGTTTGTGTGGGATAACATAGTGTGTCGCTTAGATCTTCCAGCCATCATTGTCACGGATAATGCAAAACAGTTCATGGACAATCCCTTTAAAAAATGGTGTGAAAAGCTCAACATCAAGCAAATCAACACAGCCGTATGGGTGGATGAACTACCGAATGTCCTCTGGGCGCACCGAACGTCCATTAAAAAAAGTAATGGAGAAACACCCTTCAGCCTTACCTATGGAAGTGAGGCAGTCATACCTGCAGAAATAGGCATACCGACACACAGAACGAGGGTGATACGGGAAGGCCGCGAGGAAGAAGACCCCCGCCGCATGGAGGAACAAAATGAAGAGAAAATTCGTCTCAATCTTGACCTATTGCAGGAACGGAGAGAAGAGGCAGCCGTGATGGAAGCTAGGTATAAGACGAAGCTGAAAAATACTACAACCGGAAGGCACGTTTGGTATCCTTTAAACCAGGAGAGTTCGTATACCGGAAGAATGAAGCCAGTAGAGCCGAAGATCAGGGCAAGCTAGGACCAAAATGGGAAGGGCCCTATCGGATCACTGAGGCAAATCTCAACGGCTCATACAAGTTGGAAACTATGGAAGGAGAAGAGGTGCCCCGTAAGTGGCACGCCATGAATTTGAAAAAGTGTTTTCTCTAGAGTATCACCAAGCGAAATGTAAGCCTACGGGCATGGACTATTTTATTTCTACTTTCATCAAGTAATGATATATTCCCCTGCCTATGATGGAGGAGGAAAATTTTCCCATGATTATGTCTCATGCAAAAGGAGAAGGTGCAGCCGGCGGAGATTAGCTACCTCCGACCGCGCACCCGAAAACCCAACAATTATAACTACTTTACCCCCGTAAGTGCAACGACGCTAGGGAAGGCCCACATACCACTTGGTAAGGCAACTGCATACCCCCGAATAATGCCAAGTCATTAAGGGAAGAGCCGAGGCATATATGCCCGAACGGCACGCAGATACCCCGAAGGCGTGACGACGCCAGGGATGAGCCCCCAGGTGTATTCACCAACAGGAGACAACGAAATACATACAAGCACAGACATGTAAACATAAATAATCAAAAGTGGCTGTCCGGATAAACGAACGGCCCGGATCAACATAGTCACAAATATTGTCATGATTACATGCACTAACCACAAAGATACGAATAAAATTTTGTTTGATTACATCATTTAAAGGCACGCAGGCCTGCCACAACACAAATAAAAACATTGTTCAAATATTCAAACAAACAGAGAAAAGTGCTAAGATCCTCCGGAAGTACTAGCCCCGGGCGTGGCTCCCGTCCCATCAGGAAGGATATTCATCAGATCCGCCAAGGGAAGATGATAGGATCGCTTGATCTTCTCAATGTATGGGAAGATTCGGGTCAACATTGCGTCATAGGCTTTGGTGAATCCATTGACAGCCTCCATATCAAAGTCATTTTGATCCGCGACAATCTTCTCAACCTCCGCTTCATCCCGGTCTTCCCTAACTCCATCCAGCCATCCGGAGTCAATGGCGGTATTGAACACTGCCCCCCAAGCTTGCATGTATTCTTTGCTCCCATGCAACCGGTGAACCACGGCAGGAATCAACTCTTTCACATAATTAAAGCGCAACATCTCCTCCTGTCCGGCTTTGATGGCAACCTCCTGCAAATCTTTCCTCAAATCCGAAGCTTCCTTCTCTGATTCCTCCAGCTCAGAGGTCTTCTTCCCCAAAGACTCCTCCAATGATCTAACTCTCTCTGACTGCTCCTCATCTTTAGCCCTTAACACATTAACCTCTTCCTCCAGCGCCTCTAGTCTAGCCATCAGTTCCCCTTCCTTTTGACCACAACCTTGATGAGCCTCCTGAAAGGCTTGATGGTCGGCGACAAGTTTTTCATTCGCAGCAATCTGGGAACGAAGGCTATTCTGAGCTTCGGAAAGTAAAGGCTCAAGACCGGAGCAGGAAGAGTGGTCCCTGTATAGCTCAGCGTAATGGTGGCTCAAACCTCTTGAAAACCTCGGCGACGGCAAGGGACCCATGGCATAGCTCAAACCACCCCCTATACAAAGCCCGTTCGTCTGTTAGATCCTCCTGTTCGGCGTGAATAAAGGGAGGAGCAAGATTGGCCATCATATCCCTGCAGAGGGCAGCATCGTTCAAGCTAGTATTAGCCGTCAGGCCCCAACCAGGGATGAAGGGCTCACCGGAACCCCTCCGTCCAAAACCACCTGGAATAAAGAAAAGTTATATATATAAAAAAGAAAAAAGAAAAAGAAGATAGTAGGGAAAGAAAAGAAGTCAGTGGATACCTCCGGTGTAAGGACCAGCCTGACGGTGGACAGTCTCCTCAGCATTCACCCCTGGCACGCCAGCCTCAGCTCCTGCGGAGAATAAAATCAGAAATAAGAAACATGTCACACTGACAATACCGCATACTTGCCAAGAAAGAACCATACCTGGGACGACTGGCTCAGGGGTAATCCCAGGAACAACAGGAGGAATCTCCACCGCAGGGTCCTCCTCATCAAGCAAACCCCCCTCCTGACTACCAGCACCTCTGCCCCCAACACTCTCCCGTTCGTTGGTATTGGCAGTGTCATCCGGCCTCAAGACATTCAGAGGAGACGCGGAATGAGCACCCAGAATTCTCAGGGCTAGACGACACTTCTATGGAAGGAGAATTTTGCCTCCTCCTCTTCAACATCGGCGAAGCTCCGGTAGCTGGCCTCTTATCTATCTGCTTTCTTTTTTTCTCCTTAGCCTTTAACACCGTCGGGTCAGCCTTCTCCACAATCTTCTGGACCCGGATCGTCTCGGGAATTGACTCATCCACTCCCAAAGGTTGGGTCACGTGCTGGGGTATTTCCTCCACTTCGACCAAGGGGCGGCCCCGACCCAACCGAGATCCCTGCTCCGACCTCAAACGCAGGTACTGAGACATCATGATAACTGCAACAAGCAATAAAAAAAAAGAGAAAGAATAATTTATTGACAAGGAAAGAAGAAAACACCCTAAAAAGGTAAAATAAACTTAGGCGTCTACGTTACCATTCTTGTCAATATCCTTAAACTCCGGATGAAAGTCGGGATACTTCCAGATCCTGGTTAGTCCGGCCTCAAACAAGAGCCCAGAATGAATGGGCCGAAGGTCAACAACTCCTTCACACAACCTCCGGAAATCAGCATCTTCGAAACCACCAGAAGGAGCATTGTCCGAGACATTTGAGTCCGGATGTCTCCATGGCATAGCATCAGGGATAGCCCTCCGGTCAATTAGAAAGAAATTGTCTTTCCAGTTCTTCAAACTTGAGCACGTCTCCTTAAAAATGCGCTTCGGAGCTTCCCCTCCGGTCCGTCTCTCAAAGGAGAACCAATGCCCTTGCTTGTTTAGCTTGTAGAAAACCCGAAATAAATTTACAGAGGGCTCAATCTCCAAGATCCGACAGTAAACCTCAAACATAACTAGTCTGTTCAAGCCAATGGGTACCATCTGAGAAATATGGACCTTAAAATATCTTATCACCCTCAGGAGAAAGGTGGAGAAAGGTACCCGGACACCCGAGAATGCGAAATATTGTTCATACAACCCAATGGCATCCCCAGTAAGGTTGTTCATAGTGAAATCCGCCGGAGGTAAACGGGGATGAAGGTCAATGGGAATCCCATATTCCCCAACAATATTCTCCAACTCCCCCTCGGAAAGCACGGAAGAGTAAACATGCATGTCGGACTTAGGTGCAGTGTCGGCAGCTGGACGTTTGGAACCGGAAGCCATCGGATAGGGACAAGAAGGTAAACGCAAGCGATGAAGGATCAATAAAAGAAGAACGCACCTGAGATCGCCGGACGACTTGAAAACAAACAGTGAAAGAGATAAGAGTAAAAAGTAAAATTTGCAAATGAAGTAAAAGCGATTTATATAGGCAAAGGAAGTGGGGACACGAAACGTCCCGTCGTGTCAGGGAAAGACGCGGACGAATCTGAACCGTCAACGAACGCGCGTCTAACACGTGGCACCATCCCACAGAGCTCGGTAAATCTTATTTTAATTTATTTTCACCCAATGGGCTTGGATACACTGTTCACAGCACGACCCATGAAACCCGGAGCAAACCCAATAACTCCGAACGAACCCAAGGGACGAATAGACTAAGTATCACGTCACTTGTCAAGAACAAATAACATGATACTGGGGGGACATGATGACGTATATGGTCCAGCGGCTCAATAGCCGAAGGACCTAATACTCCCTCGAATGACGTTCCGAAAGGTCATTAACTGAATGGGTCGTTGACCTGACAGTACCTTTGGCATTTAGCCTGGATACAATTCGTCTCATTCTCCGGGTGTCGAGAGAAGGCGCCGAGACGATGTCGTGGGACAGCGTCGATCGGCAGCGGCAACGGCCCCATAGAATCACGGCGGCCCATGGACCGACCGGTGACATCAAGGAGTATAAATACACATACAGTAATTGGTAAAAAGGTATCATTTTTCTACACACACACATTTACACAATACCTTTCGGTTTAACCCCTACTTACTCTCACGCCGGAGTCTGGTCCTGGGATAACACCCGGGGCGAGACTAACGCGTTGCTCATCTTATCAGGTATCCAAAAGACTTATTTCACAAGGCTGAGGGATATCTGAAAGACCTTACAAAAAAATACTTCGACAAAGAGCAACCTAAGGAGGTGTGTGGTTAAGTCTATGTTTTAGGCTTAAGCTTATATTTTATAAGCGGTTGATTATTTATAAATAATACGTTCATAAGTCCTTATATAATGTTTAACTTAGCTTATTATAATTAATAAAATAAAAGGTATATGAACATTAAAATGTGTGATTATTTGATAAGTGCATAAAATTCTTTATATAAATATCAGTTATATAAGCTTAACTTTCACAAATAAGACATAAATTTTGGGCTTATAAAAACTCTCTTATATAATCTTATAAACCCAACCATATAAGCTTAATCAAACATTTAATTATACTTATTTTTGTCATATAATGTAATAAGAATATAGAATAAGCTTAAACAAACTCCCACGAAAACCTAAAACCAAACTACTCCTTCCATCCTAAATTATAAGTCAATTTTTTTATTGGTTGTCTCAACATGTATCCTTTTCTATTTTAACCAATCAAAAGACATTTTAGTGAAAAGAGAAGATATTTGATTGGTGAATAGAATAATTAGTGAGAATTTCTTAAGCTTTATGCAAATCAGAAGTGGACTTATAATTTAGAACCGAAAGAGTATCACATAGAGCACTTATGCGACATACATAAACCCATACTTTCCTTAAGAACCAAACCCACCAAGTACTACAACAAATAAGCCCAACATTCTCTTAAAATTTTAGCTGAATATTTCATACTTGTAATCATATTTATGGACAGTATTGGTGTTGGCGTATGTATGTCCCAGAACATGGTTAGATAATCAATGTCAGCAGAAATAAACAACAAGTCAGCAGAAACAAACAACAAGTCAGCAGAAACAAATACCACTAGGTGGTTACCGGATATCACTTGGAATCGTGTGATCACTTTCCAAAGTAAACTATTCAACCCTAATGCCTGGGTTACACGAATATCTACTTGGGATAAGACCAAATGCAGTTATAGAATTAGGCACAATTCAATAACCCTTGCGCTTATAAGTGTTAATCGTTTTCTGTGTCTTTCATGCATAATCAGATCTCCTATTTATAGGAGATTACTCTTAGCTAGTCAAATGGAATTATGAGTATTAATCGGCCCATTAATAGCCTCATAATTATCCCCATTATAGCCGTTAGTGGTTACATGACCAATTAAACGTGATCATTATGCAGTTGTAACTGCCACTTGAATAGGTCAAACCCCATTACAAGCAGTACTTCCATCAGTACTTTCATAGCACTAGCAATAGATCCACTACTTCAGTGGAAACACACCGCTTGCCGATGGAAACACGCATATCGGTGGAAACCACAATCAGTACTTTCCACTAGCACTACCAATACAAACCACTATTAGAGTCAAGGTGTTCATGGACCTTATGGGTGTACACTACGTACCTCCTAACCCATTACCAGGTGTGAACTAATCCCACAAGTGCACTAAATTTTCCAACAATCCTCCCCAAATTTAGTTCACTTCCTTTGCATGAATACAAACATTATACAAAACGTGTGCATAAACGAAAATGTCCTGAGGATTGAATTTCCATCTTAGTAAATAAATACACGTTCAAATATTGAGAATCGAGGTGTTTTAAGAATTGAACCCTTCAACCCATTTGAATAATAGAAGATAAAATACACACAAGTTTTCAAACACTTATCGACTCCCCGACACTATACAAGCCGTGTGTCCATATCCAAATTCATAAATGTTGTAAAAGCTAAAAGTCCAAAAGCTCCTTGAAGCGGCAAAACTTCAACATTTACATAGGTAGTTCCTCTTTATTCATGCTCACCCAAGCACTTTCTCAAAGAAAATTAACCATTAAGAAGTAAAGACTTCATCCTCCTTTCAGCAGTTTCTGAGCACAACCTTGGGATGTAAATAAACTTGTGCTCCAGTCCCTTGAATGTTCAGCTTTCCACATTGAACTCAACTCCCAAGTTTCCTTAGGAGGGAGTTGGGTGTCCTAGCATTGAGTGACTAAGTTGGACTTAAACCCATCCCTTTAGCAGACTTTATAACCAAGTCTCTAGCCAAACCCTTCGTCAAGTGATCAGCTAAATTTTGATGAGATCTAACAAACTCTATAGATACCACCCCATTCATGATAAGCTCACGAATCATGCTATGTCGGACACCTAAGTGTCTAGACTTACCATTGTACATTTGGCTATAAGCCTTAGCCAATGTAGCACTATCACACGGATAGAAATAGGTGCTATAGGTTTAGGCCACAATGGAATCTCAATAAGCAAGTTTTTCAACCATTCAACTTCTTTACCAGCAGCTGCTAAGGCCACAAATTCAGATTCCATTGTTGAACTGGTGATGCAAGTTTGCTTCTTGGATGCCCAAGAAATTGCACCTCCACCAAGTAGGAATACCCGACCACTGGTAGGCGAATTGTCTTGATGTTACTGATCCAACTTGCATCAGTGTATCCTTCCAACACTAATGGGTAACCAGTATATGAGAGACTATAATCCATAGTTCTCTTCAAATACTTCATTACCCTTTGAACTGCTTGCCAGTGATGAGCACTAGGATTACTAGTATACCGCTCAACTTTCCCATTGAAAACCAATATCGGGTCTTGTACAAGTCATGGCATACATCGTAGCCAATTACCTAGAATACTCAAGTTGAGATACAGCTTTGCCATTATTAGGCATCGGCTTCTCACAAGTATCCATAGGTGTACTCACTGGAGTACAATCAAAGTAATTGAATTTCCTCGGCACTTTCTCAATATAATGAGACTGAGAGATAGAAATTCTATTACTTTCATGTTTAATCCTTATTCCAAGGATAACATCAGCCTCCCCCATGTCCTTCATGGAGAACCTTGATGACAAAAATTCCTTTGTCGTCAACCCGATTTTGGTCAGTGCCAAAGATCAACATGTCATCAACATATAGACAAATGATGACTCCTTTACCAGTTTATCAAATTTGCTATGTACACATTTGTCGGCTTGGTTAAGAACATAACCACTAGACAAAACCACTTCATCAAATTTTTGATGCCATTGCTTAGGTGCCTGTTTCAGTCCATAAAGAGACTTAATCAGTTTGCACACCTTGTTTTCATTACGGGCATGATGAAGCCCTGACGTTGGTTCATATAAACCTCCTCTTCCAATTCACCATTCAAGAAAGCTGTCTTCACATCCATCGATGAATAATCGATTGTGAATTGATGCCAAAGCAATCAGCAATCTTATGGTACTGATATACAAGCCACAGGGCATAAGTATCAAAATAGTCTATCCCGATTTTTGTTTAAAGCCTTAAATAACTAGTCTAGCCTTGAACTTTTCAATAGTTCCATCTACCTTCATTTTCCTTTTGAAAATCCATTTGCAACCCAGAGGTTTGCAACCAGGTGGTAGATCAACCAACACCCAAGTGTTGTTGCCCATGATGGAATCCATCTCATCATTGATTGCTTCTTTCCAGAAAGCAATATCATGGGACTTCATTGCTTCTTCAAATGTTTTGGGATCATCCTCAACAATGAAGCAATAGGAGTATTGGTTAGAGACCTCATCCCTTGTTCCTTCAACTAAGTATAATTGAAACTCCGGTCCAAATGACTTTGGAGTCCTTGACCTTTTGCTCTTTCTAAGCACAGGTTCAGGTTGTTGAACCACAAACTCATCAGGGACCACTGATGGTTCATCATCAGGGACCTCTGATACACCAGTGTCATGAGTTCCATTAGGAATCCTTTGACTTGGTCTAGGGACTGATGAGTATCTATTCTCATCAAAGTTTGCATCACTTGATTCAATTATTGAGTTAATTGAAACATATTCATTAGGTTCAATAACATAGAACCTAAAAGCTTTGGAATGCTCAGCATATTCAACAAAGATGCAGTCAATGCCTCTTTCACCCAAAGTTTTCAACTTTGGATCAGGGAGTTTTGCAACAGCCCTACAACCCCAAACCTTGAGATAGTTCAGGTTGGGTTTCCTTTTAGTCCAGAGTTCATAAGGGGTAACCTTATTCCTTTTGTTGGGAACCTTATTTAATAAATAGCAAGCTGTTAACATAGCTTCACCCCAGAACCCTTGACTCACTCCTGAATAGGACAACATGGAATTAACCATCTCCTTGACACCCTGTTTTTCCTTTCGAAATGCCATTTTTTGAGGAGTATAAGAAGGTCGTTTCATGGATAATACCAACAGACTGAAAATACAGAGTATCCATGTACTCACCTCCCCTATCAGTCCTTAATCTTTTGATCAAAGACCCAAGTTGTAATTCAACTTCAGTTTTGAACACTTTGAATTTATCTAAAGCTTCATCCTTAGTATGTAAAAGATAGACATAGCAAAACCTAGAAGCATCATCAATAAATGTCACAAAGTACTTCTTATTCCCCAAAGAAGGAGTGGCATGCAAATCACACAGGTCACTGTGTATAAGCTCCAAGAGCTTAGTCTCACGACTAACAACCTGAAAAGGTTTCTTGGTTATCTTGGTCAACATGCAAGTTTTACACTTTTCAGTGTCCATGTCAAATGCTGGGATTAACCCATCCTTAGACATATCTTGCATTCTCTTTTAGTGTACATGGCCAAGTCTAGCATGCCAAAGGGTAGAGTCAGTCAGGACAATGGTGATCACAAAGGCACTATCAGTGGAAATAAATACACTATCCGTGGCAATATTAAGCCTGAACATTTGATTACATAAATAACCAAAACCAATAAAAACACCATTCTTTGAAAGAACAAATTTATCAGATTCAATAACTTGTTTATATCCATGATTATTCAAAACACTACTTGAAACCAAGTTCTTCCTTATATCAGGAACATGAATAACATTAGACAAAGTTACAATCTTTCCAGAACTAAACTTAAGATCTACATAACCATGACCATGCACCAAGGCTGTTGACTCATTTCCCATGTGAAGAATAGAACCATCATTCAGTGACTCATAAGTCTTGAACCAACTTCTATCTTTACACACATGAATGTTGCACCGAGTCAACCCACCACACTACATCATCATCCTGCACATAATGAGATTCAGATACATATGTAACATAATAAATCTGAAAAGACTTATTAACCATATTCGACCTTTCGGTGAGTTGGAAGAACCACCACTCCCTGAACCATTAGTGCCAGATCCATTGACTTTACCACCAACTTTAACACCCTTGCAATCCCTTTTAATGTGACCAGTTTTGCCACATTTCCAACAAGTAGGTGTTGCCTTCTTGTTTGGATCTGCCCTTGTGTTATCATGATATTTGCGTTTGCCTTTGTTGTCATTGTACCTGGTGGAGTTGTTATGCTCTACCATATTGACAACAGATGCACCAGTAGCATTGTTACTCTTTGGCTTGTCATTATCCTGCATCTTGAGAGATTCCTCAATGCTGAGATGATGCCCAACTCAACCGAGTTAATTACTCTTTCTTATGTTTCAAGGTATGCTTGAAATCTTTCCAAGAAGGAGGGATTTTGTCAATGACACAAGAGACTTTAATGGCCTCATCCATGTTCATATTGTGTTGTGTAAACCTTCCAAGTATTCCAAGAAGTTCATTGTATTGTTCCATAACCGGTCTTGAATCAGTCATTTTGTAATTTGTGAAATTACTAACAAGGAACTTCTTACTTGATGCATCCTCGGCCATATATTTGGCATCCAAGGATCCCACAGTTCTTTGGAAGATTCAATGTTCTGATAAATGTCAAATAGAGAATCAGACATACCATTGAGAATTAATCCTCTGCAAATGTAGTCATCATTCTCCCATTTGATCCTCCTCCTGATTTGCTCCACAGTAGCATCATCCCATCATCGGAATAGGTGTGGTGAGCACATATAGACCACACACTGCATCTTACACGGCAAAGTTGACCCAATCCATAGCTTGGTTGATAATTGAATAGTTTACTTTGATTGTTGATGTATGTCCCGAACAAGGTTAGATAATCAATGAGAAACAAACAACAAGTCAAGGTAGAAACAAATACCACTAAGTGGTTAACGGATATCACTTGGAATCGTGTGATCACTTTCCAAAGTAAACTATTCGACCTAATGCCCGGTTACACGAATATCTACTTGGGATAAGACCAAATGCAGATTAGAAATTAGGCACAATTCAATAACCCTTGCGCTTATAAGTGTTAATCGTTTTCTGTGTCTTTCATGCATAATCAGATCTCCTATTTATAGGAGATTACTCTTAGCTAGTCAAATGGAATTATGAGTATTAATCGGCCCATTAATAGCCTCATAATTATCCCCATTATAGCCGTTAGTGGTTATATGACCAATTAAACGTGATCATTATGCAGTTGTAACTGCCACTTGAATAGGTCAAACCCCATTACAAGCAGTACTTCCATCAGTACTTTCATAGCACTAGCAGTGGATCCACTACTTCAGTGGAAACACACACTGCTTCAGTGGAAACACTGCATATCAGTGGAAACCACAATCAGTACTTTCCACTAGCACTACCAATACAAACCACTATTAGAGTCAGGGTGTTCATGGACCTTATGGGTGTACACTCCGTACCTCATAACCCATTACCAGGTGTGAACTAATCCCACAAGTGCACTAAATTTTCCAACAATTGGCGGATCGGGTAAATGGTTGGACTTATGCACATGGAGTACTGATTGTGGTCCTTTAAGCTATTAAATTGTTTAAAAGAACCCTATTGTTTGAAAAGTTTTTTATAAAAAACCCCTAAAATGTAGTTTGGTGTGTGGACCGTAGACGGTGACAAGAGTAGAGCTTTTTAGTGCGAGTCGTATAAAACTGAGCGGGATTGTATTGGGTGAGACGTGGACCAGAATGTCAAAATTAGTTACACTGGGCATCGTGTCTGGTCCCTCTAAGTTAATGGAAGTGATTTGTATACTCTAATTAGTTATTGGGACACTCTTTTATGTGTTTCAGTTAGTTGTACAAAAATCACACTATGCTTTATCTATTTGTACTGTAAGTGTCCCAATCAATATATTAAGTATGCAAATCACTTCCCCTAAGTTAAGATGTTGTTTTGAAATGAACCCTATAGTTTAAATAGTTTTACAAGAATCCCTACAATTTGATTTTGGTTTGTGGACAGTAGTGTGGACCGTGACTTAACCGCTGGAGTTTAAAAGAGAATTTGTATCAAATGTACATGTAAGGTGAGTTATGAGATAGCTAATTACTACTTATAATGCTCGCGCATGCGCGAGGTTTTTTCTAAAAGTTTTAATAATGTATTTTTATTTATTAAAAAATAAATAGCTTCACTTTTGTTTTTTGTTTTAATTTTGATTTTTAATTTTGATTTTTAATTATATTTGATGTACGTGGTAAAAATTCATATATAGTACGTAGTACTTGCTTTTCACAAGAAGCATAATACTTTCCATAATCATGCCTCAGAGTACCAAGTGTTAATTCATTTTGAGGAACATAATTTTCATTCAAAGGACTATAAATCCCAATCATGTAATAATAGGTGCCATAATCAAATAATCCTACTTTCAACGTAAACACAAACACAAACAATAAACAACAAAATCATTTACGTGATCCGCAATAACCCATTGTATATCTAACCATAAATAACCCATTGCATGCACTACTCACTATCCTGTAAAGAATTAGTACATGCAGTAACACATTCATTATGTATCAACCCAGTTGTTATAAAGACTGAGTTAACATGCTACAAATGTTTACAAAACCATATAAACCATATCGTGAGTCAGAACTATGTTGAATTTAGACATGTGATAATACAGTGTGTGCAACTCGTATAAGAATATGACCGGTTGTTCTAGTATAGTATATAAACGTGGCCATATTCTTTAAAACTTTGTATAACACAAAACAAAATCATATCATAATTACCTTAAAGATATATTCTTAAAAATTAATCTTTATAGTTCCATAATAGAAAAACATTGAAAATACACATAATTGTTTTGCTATAAAATAAAATATACTTAAACTTTTTGGAATCTATCCTAAAGTAAGTTTATTAATATACTTAAATGTTTTATACATCAAGTTCAACCTACTTCAGGGCTACTGCTCTGCTTCATGGTGTAACAAAAGAAATAGTGATCAAATACCAATATACAATTGAATAAAAGATTAGGATTAAATTTTGGAACAAAAATATGAGATTAGAGAGAGGGATGAGCACGGGTCCGGAACCGGTTAGAACCGTAACCAGACCTGATTGACGTCCGAACTTTGGGAAAATAGGGAACAGAGAACCGGGCTAAATTTAGTTTTCGGTTCCGGTTCCGGTTCCGGTTCTCCTTCTTTGACGCCTGCAAAACAATGTATATCTTTTAGTAACAAAATGTACAACTTCATTAGCTTGTAAAAAATGGACAACTACATTAGCTTGTAAATAATTGACAATTTTCAACCCACTTTACCGGCTCGACCCGTTAACCTTTTAGTAAAAGTGGTACTATGACCCATGTACTATGTGTGGACTTAATCCCTCTCATTGCTCGGTATACATGTAACAAAAGAAAAAGCCTAAGGGCTAAACTTGTTAGTTAGAAAGTTAATAACTGTTATTCGGTTATAAGTAGTTACAGGCGGTTATGTTTGTTAGTGAAAAGTCACAATGGTTCGCTGGAACCTCTATATAAACAAGTGCATGTAAACATTTACAGAACAGAAAAATTCAATAATACAGTGATTGTATACATTTTGTTCTTGATCAAAAAAATGAATCTTATATACGTTTGTGTGTGATTGAAACTTGTACAACACTATGTAGTATGGTACTATGACTCGTTTCTTTTTTTTTCAACTCGTGTCAAACTAAATTAGGAACTTCAAATCAAACATTTATACAGGATTTGAATAGTGAAATCGAAACAGGTGGGAAAAAAATATATTAGGATACGAATAAAAAAGATTGCAAACACAAAACCATTAATTAAAATCTAAAAAAACATGAGTAGATACAAATCAACTTATTATATTAGCCAGGCTATATGTAAATACAAAAAATGGACATGAAACAAAAAACCCAAGTGGCTAAGTTTAAACCATTTAACCTAATGATCAAACTCACATATTATTAGCAAGTCTCATTATCTAATTAAGTATCCCAAAAAAAAATCATTATCAAAATCCATGTGGCTCTCAAGTCCCTAACGCCTTAACTTTATTTTATCTTACGCACTTGTAATTCAGCTAAACGCATGTTCTAAGATGTTAACCATAATCAAAGCCGACATGAAAGTTCCTCGGTTATCTTAGCACGGTATTATCAAACTGACATCGAGTATTTATGATTCATGTAATTTATTTATGTTGACTAAAAATGTCATGTTCAACAGTCAATGGCCCTATTTTTATTATCAGATATGGTTGTAAAGGTGATAAAAGAAAATAGAAGAAGAAACGTCGGTGTTTTAATTTGTGAAATGTATCAAGGATCTTACCCATATGCCTGTTGGTTGCCACAGTCTCAATCATTGAAAATATGCCACAAGGAAAAAAGAAAGTCTTCAGGCCTGCACAAACATACATCTTACTTTGAAATGTTACATAGAGTGGCAATTCATTTATCTTTTTGAAGAAATAAATGCATTCAATGGCAGATGATAGACGTACACATTTTAGGTTCTAAACAACAACCAAGTAAATCAGATTGCCATTCTCCATGCCCATAAGATTCTCTAGTTGAGGGCATATCTTTATCATATATAACCATAGCCGTAGAAGTCTCCAAGACCATATAGACAAATATACATTAGATAACTAACTGTTGTACTGAATTTTGCAAAATAAATTGTAAGTAAAAGTGTCGAATAACATACTAACCTTGAAGTTGAGTGTGGCTTCTCATCTTCAACGTCATTATTACTGCTGACATTTGAATTTGAGGATTCATTTTCTTGGAAATCATTTTTGGTGAATCCTGTTCATGTTGAGATTTTGAAGCGACGACTTCCATTACCTCAATCAGATGTTGAGTTACTTAACATTGGCCTAAATCTTAATTAGATTGTGATCGCGAGCATAAGCATGGGTCTCCTGGGATGATGGGAAGCATTGATAGTACAAGTTGGGAGTGGGAGAATTGCCCAAATAGTTTGAGAGGTCAATTTGCTAGGGGTGATCACGGGCCACATCCATTCAATAACAACCCCAACCTAACCATCCAGTTTCCCATTAAGGGGCTTCAAGGCATCATCTGGATTGAACCATCTGCCAATTCAGGGAAAATCCCCCACATGATACTCCTGCACCAAACTGCGTTCAAATAAAAGAAGCTTCGCCTCCCAAGATTTATGGATTTGGCATGCGTCTTTGGTGTCTCGGGATGAATAACGACATAAACGCGTTTTACATCGTTCCCAAGTTTTCAATGATATCAAATCTGGAGAGCACCAGCATGCATTCGAGGTTAACGATGTACCTTATAAAAGGGGATATTATCTTAGTGACAGGATATATCCACATTGGGTCATTCTTATTAAGTCCATATCAAATCCTCCCATGGGTGCCATAAAAGAATATTGTACAAGAGGAAACACGAAGTAGCAAGGAAAGATGTGGAACGAGCTTTTGGTGTGTTGAAGAAGAAGTGGAAAATGCTTAAAGTTCGCTCGAGGACTATATAAGGATCAAGATATTGTGTATACACATGTATCATATTACATAATATGATCATTCCACAACAGCGGGCGATATGTCCTAACGCTTGTTGCCAAACATGACGTGTGTTATGTTAGTGTTGTATATTCGGTGTTTAACAAATATGACAAATTTACCATTTCTTGTTTTCATTTGGTCATTATTTTTTGAGAAAGTGGTAGATTGGTTAAAAGTCCACCGGTATATGTTTATTCACGAGTTCATAATTTCCTCCATAAGTTCAAATACTTTCATTAATTTTTTGCTTGTGGTATATTGATGTAATTTTAAATTATATTCTTTCGTGGGTGCTCTTATTAGAACTTCAGGTGCATTTGGTATGCATAAATCACTGTGAGTATAAGGCTAGTAGCAAGGTGGTCGGCCATGCTCTTCGTGTGAGGTCTTGATCGGTCGACCCCAATGTAGGGATCGATCTTGAGCGTCGTCGAGGGAGAAACACACGTACTAGTTCGATTTACGACGAGTTTTAATACACATAACGTCCAAAATTAAGTTGTGACCGTTTAAAAAAAATAAATAAAATTTTTTAAACCACTTTTACAACTTTATAAATACCAACCTCAAACACCTTCAAACACATTCTCTTAATTATGTTTTACTGAGCTATTTTGGTTCTTCGTCTTCCGACGATGATGAAGAAGTTATGAACGAGTTTGCGAGTTTACGCAGTTTTGCTTGGAACAGTACCAAGCGTCCGCCAAAAGTACGATGAAACTGTTAGACGTGTATTTTGGATAAGCACCAATTTATGGTGATTAGCAATCAGTTTTTATAATAGCTAGAATTAAGGGTAATTTACCCAAAATAGTTTAGAAGCATTGCTATATATGTCATGTATATTGTATCAGTTGGAATGAATCAAATAAAACCATATACCATCTTTCATGGTTTCAGAGCCTTCTAAATCGATCCTAAAACTAAAACGTTTCCTTTATTTTGTTGTGTTGTGGCTGCAGGTCACGATCCACACTGGAAACCATTTGTTACTCGTGCTTTGAAGGTCACGGATCGTTAATTTCAACTGCTCATTACATTCCCGTTCACAGATCCTCTTGTTTGCTTGTTGTTCGTGCTTTGGTTTACGAGCAGATTGGTCGATCACTAGGCATTCATATTCCCAGTCAACACACGTTAACGTTCTCATATATATTCTCCTTCTATCTCCTAACTGATTGAAAGAAAAGAAAAAAAAAAAACGGGCAAGATCGCAAGGAAGAAGATAAACCGTTCGTATATATCATTGTTTTCTTTGAATTTGCTTTCTACACGTGGGACTATAAAGAAAAGAAAATAGACAGGCTTTTTATTTTGTCTTTGGTTTAGAGATATGTTAAATAATTGGTATACTTTGGGCCAGCTGCCACAGTCCACGAATCCGCCCAACTACATCGAACCGATATCACGGGCCGGTCAGTTTCTGTTATCGCATCATCACTGCCGAGTCATATATTGTCGGGACATGAAACTTTCTTGCCGCATGCATTTAATACTATGACACTTCAAGACCCGAACAATAGCGCTTGGAATATGGATACAGGTGCGAGTTCTCATCTCAATAATTCAGTTAATAGTCTTAGTGAAATTTTTAATACGTGTATGTATCCATCTATCTCGGTTGGTGACGGTCATTCTATACCCGTTACTAATACGGGCCATAGTATTTTGCCAACTCCCTTTAGATCCCTTCACCTAAATAATGTCCTTATTACTCCTCATATTGTCAAAATTTTAATATCTGTCCGTCAATTTGTTTGTGACAATAATTGCACTGTTGAATTTGATCCTTTTGGTTTTTCCGTCAAGGATTTCATGACACGTCCGGGTGCTTCTCGATGTGACAGCCGGGGCGACCTTTACCCTGTCACGGCCCCGTGTCGTATTCCCCAAGCTCTACTTGTAAGTCAACATACGTGGCATCAGCCTTGGACATCCGGTGAAGTGCTCGCCGTCTCGTCTCAAATAATCTTATATCTTGTAATAAGGAGAAGCCGCCTGTGCTTTGTCATGCTTGCCAGCTTGGCAAACACGTTCGACTTCCATTTGTCAGTTCCGATACTATTATTAATGCATGTTTTGATGTTATTCATTCCATGTATGGACTTCACCAATTTCGAGCCTCTCGGGTTTTAAATATTATGCTTTGTTTTTGGATCACTATTCTCATTTTGTTTGGGTCTACCCGTTAAGAAACAAATCTGATGTATTATCAAAATTTGTTCTATTTCAAGTAATGCGTTCACACTCAATTTAAGTGTGAAATCAAATCGTTCAGTGTGTGACCATGGCGGTGAATTTGATAACCGCACCCTACATAAACTTTTGCCGAAACAATGGCATTCATTTCGTTCTCATGCCCCAAGACATCTCAACAAAATGGGAAGTCGAACGGATGCTCGCACCATCAACAACGTCATTCGAACCCTACTTTTCCAGGCCAACCTTCCACCAACCTTTTGGGTTGAAGCTTTAAACATGGTTGTCCATTTAATCAACTTCTTACCTTCCACAGCTATTGCCAACGAAATCCCTTATACCCGACTGTTTGGCCAAAACCCGGATTATAGCCTTATACGCACATTTGGCTTCTTATGTTACCCCCACTTATATCCTAATCACAAACTTGAACCACGCGCCACACCCTCCATCTACTTGGGACAAGCTTCAAATCATCGTGGGTATCGTTGCCTCGACTTAAACACCAATAAAATAATCATTTCTCGCCATGTAACTTTTGATGAAACTGTTTTTCCATATGGCACTCCTAAACCAACATCGGCACCCAAATACTATGGCACTCCTAAACCAACATCGGCACCCAAATACAATTTCTTGGATGACACACCAGATATAAATCCTCCATTCATTCCATCCGCCCATTTGTTCAACCCACTATGCCCCAACCCACAAACGAGCCAACAACACCAATTCCCACCAGGTTCTAATCCGCTCAACATCACCCCATCACCATCCCCATCACCACCGCGCCCACCAACAAACACCAAATACATCACCACCCGCGCACCAACACCAACATATTATCCCAGATCCTCCTAATAACCCAAACCCTGTCTCAATTCATCCCATGGTCACACGATTTTGTGTCGGGACTAATCGTCCTACTGAGCGTCTCAATATGCATGTGTCTTCGATTTCACCATTACCAAAAACCTATCGTGATGCGTTTACTGATCCAAATTGGCAAAATGCTATGCTGATGAATACACCTGCACTTATTAAGAACGGAACTTGGACTCTTGTGGCTAGGCCCGCGGACATCAACATTATTCGCTCTATGTGGCTTTTTCGCCATAAGTATTTGGCTGATGGCACTCTTAGTCGCTACAAGGCTCGTCTTGTGGCGAATGGTAGTAATCAATTAGAAGGGATTGATGTAGATGAGACATTTAGTCGGTGGTTAAAGGGCACTATTCAGCTTGTTCGAGTTTAGCTACTTCACGACATTGGCCGATTCATCAGCTTGATGTCAAGAATGCTTTCTTACATGGTGACTTATCTCGACAGTTTTATATGCACCACCTCCGGGTTTCGGGATCCAGTGCATCCGGATTATGTGTGTTTATTGCAATGGTCTCTGTATAGGCTCAAGCAGGCCCCTAGAGCATGGTTTCAGCGATTTGCATCCTATATCACTCGTGTTGGGTTTTCGCATAGTCGTTGTGACTCATCTTTATTTATATACAGACATGGGATGGATACTGCTTATCTGTTACTTTATGTTGATGATATTGTACTTACAGCTTCCTCTGAGTCTTTGTTGCAGCGGATTATTACTTCCTTACATCAGGAGTTTGCTATGACAGATCTGGGTTCTCGTAATTACTTTCTGGGTATCTTTGTCACACGTGATTCCTCAGGGTTGTTCTTATCTTAGAAGAAGTATGCTATTGAGGTTTTGGAGAGAGCACATATGGTTAATTGTAATCACAGTCGGACACCCGTTGACACTGAGTCCAAACTGGGGGATGATGGTGATCTAGTTTCTGATCCCACCTTATATCGGAGCCTTGCGGGATCTCTTCAGTATCTCACTTTTACTCGCCCAGATATATCCTATGCAGTACAGCAAGTTTGCCAACCCCATTTCTCTGCCCTCAAACGGATTTTGAGGTATGTTCAGGGTACTCTAGACTATGCTTCTTCTACTTCATCTCTAGTTGCCTATTCTGATGCGGATTGGGCTGGCTGTCCTACCACTGGGCGATCGACTTCAGGCTATTGTGTTTTTCTTGGCAACAATCTTCTATCTTGGTCTTCTAAGCGGCAACCGACTCTCTCGTTCTGAGTGCAGAAGCGGAGTATCGTAGGGTTGCCAATCTGTTGCCGAAACCGTGGTTACGGAATTTACTTCGAGAGTTACACACTCATTAGCTTCCGCTTACGCTTGTCTACTGTGATAATGTTAGTGCAGTATACTTATCCTGTAATCCGGTTCAACATCAGCGTACAAAGCATATTGAAATTGATATTCACTTTGTTCGAGACTTGGTCGCCACTGGTCGGTCCGGTTCTTTATGTTCCTTCACGATATATGCAGAACATTTTCACGAAGGGATTACCAACCGCTTTGTTCGAAGAATTTCGCCCCACTGGCGTCGGTGTCCTCTCGCTCGGCTGGGGGAGTGTTAGACGTGTATTTTGGATAAGCACCAATTTATGGTGATTAGCAATCAGTTTTTATAATAGCTAGAATTAAGGGTAATTTACCCAAAATAGTTTAGAGGCATTGCTATATATGTCATGTATATTGTATCAGTTGGAATGAATCAACCATATACCATCTTCGGAAACTACATATATAAGGATCATGAGGGTGCTCATAATCATTTATGGCGGCTTACTCTCCGAAAACCGGTATGACGAAATAACATCCGTTGGCGTTTCGAATGAGCCGAATTATTCACACAACTTGTTCAAGAGGTAACCGATTATTCTCCTTATTTTCAACAAACTCTTGATTGTAGGGGCATACTTGGCATTTCCCCATTGGTCAAGTGTACTGCGGAAATTCGTCAATTGGGATACGCGTTCGTTCCTGATTCTATTGACGAGTATCTGCAAGTGGCTGCAACAACAGCCCGTGAATGTCTCCGTAAGTTTTGCAAGGCTATCATGGAGTTATATGGTCCGAGTTTTCGAAAACCCACGTATTATGGCCTTGAAAGAATATATGCTCATCACGAGCATAAGCATGGGTTTCCTGGGATGATGGGAAGCATTGATTGTACAAGTTGGGAGTGGGAGAATTGCCAAAATAGTTTGAGAGGTCAATTTGCTAGAGGTGATCACGGGCCACATCCATTCATTTTATTAGAAGCGGCGCCTCCCAAGATTTATGGATTTGACATGCGTTCTTTGGTGTCTCTGGGATGAATAATGACATAAACGTTTTACATCGTTCCCAAGTTTTCAATGATATCAAATCTGGGAGAGAACCAGACCATGCGTTCGAGGTTAACGATGTACCTTATAAAAGGGGATATTATCTTCTTACGTGAGGATATATCCACAAATGGGTCATTCTTATTAAGTCCATTTCAAATCCTCCTATGGGTTGAACATAAAGAATATTGTACAAGAGGAAACACGAAGTAGCAAGGAAAGATGTGGAACAAGCTTTTGGTGAGTTGAAGAAGAAGTGGAAAATGCTTAAAGTTCTGGCTGGAAGACTGTATAAACTGGATTTCGAAGATATTGTGTACACATATATCATATTACATAATATGATCATTCGACACAAGAAGCCGATATGTCCTAACGCTCGTTGCCAAACATGACGCGTGTTATGTTAGTGTTGTATATTTGGTGTTTAACAAATATGACAAATTTAAACTTCTTGTTTTCATTTGGTCATTATTTTTTGAGAAAGTGGTAGATTGGTTAAAAGTCCGACCAGTACTTATATGTTATTCACGAGTTCATAATTTCCTCCATAAGTTCAAATACTTTCATTAATTTTTGCTTGTGGTATATTGATGTAATTTTAAATTATATTATTTCGTGGGTGCTCTTATTAGAACTTTCGGGTGCATTTGGTATGTATAAATCACTGTGGTATAAGGCTAGTAA